>NDFG01000090.1:187673-234959 GCA_002167245.1 Sporophila hypoxantha
GATCAGCCTCGTCTGGGATGCTGGAGAGTAGAAAGTGAGAGGAAACAGTGTTCAGGGCCTTGAGGCTGAGCAAAGATTACCAGGAATCACATCAGAGCAGATAAATTTCTGCGAAATCAGAGCATTTGTGCTCTCCTGTTGTCACAGCTCTTTGTCCAACGTTTGGGGACATTCCCTCGTTCTGGAGGCAGCGGGGAGCACTCAGAGCAGAGGCTTTGCTGCACAGCAATTTGAAAACTTCTCACATGCTCCCACATCATTCCCTCCTGAAGAATGACCAGAACACCTTATTTTTCTGTGAGATTTCCATCTTTCCTCCAACTTCATTCCCTCCTGAAGAATGACCAGAACACGTTTTGTTTTCTGTGAGATTTCCATCTTTCCTCCGATTTCATTCCCTCCTGAAGAATGACCAGAACACCTTTTTTTTTTTTCTGCGAGATTTCCATCTGAACCCTCCTCCAGATGTGGCTGTACCATCAAAGGATCAGGATAACCTGCTGAAAACACTTTCCCCTCAAAGCAGGGGTGAGGGGAGGTCGGAAAACGCTGGGGGACAGGGAGTGACTCACTGCATGTCCAGACAATCAGACTGGACCCAAAGGTGTCAGACATCACCTAATAGTGGAAATGAGGAAACCCAGATAAGATAAAGTGCAAAGGGACTCGGGCACTCTGCAACTTGCAGCAGCCCAGAAGTCCAAAAATAAGATGAAACAAGGACCCAAAATGAAACAACACAAACCTGACAATGTCAAACAAAGCAGCAAAACAAGGCAGAGCTCCCGGATGGTTCTGGAATTCTGCCTCCCTCCCTTAATCTGCTCATGGAACCCTTCCCAGCTCCTTCCCCTGCTGGCTGTCCCTTATCTGGGCAGCAGCTCATTTTACAGGAATGACAGAGAGGGTGGAATCAATGTTGGCTCTCTGCAGTGTCCCCAAGCCCCAGCTGCCAGCCTGCAGGGGAAGGTGGCACCACAGGGGACACCAGGGTTGAGGTCAGGCACTGGAGGATGCCAAACCCCTGCCCCTGCCCACTTGTGGAAGATCCTGGGGCCCAATTTGCAAGGCTGGGGGTGTCAGCCCTGCTACATTGTCCAAACCTGGATTATTTATGGCCACCCTCCCTAAAATGCTGCTTGGAAAAGTTAATTTTTAAAAAAGGTAATTTTTAAAAAAGCAGTGGCCCCAGGGCTGCAGGATCTGGGGAGGAGGAATGTCCTTTATCACCTCGCAGCAGCACCTGAACACCCACACAATGGAAAGAGACTGATAAAGAACAAATTAAAAAGGGATTTATTTCAATCCTAGACTTTTCATGTGTTTAACAGCCCCAATTTCAGTCCTGTTTTTTTCCCCATAATGCTCAAAATTCCACATCTCCTCCAGACACCTGGAGCTGTGGATTCCAGCTCTGRATTCCCATCACAGACATGCAGGTTTGGAGGACCAGGAACCAGGAATGAGCAATATTTAATTAATTTCCTCTCTTATTATCTGTAATTAATTCTGAACAGTRGGTGGGTGCAACCTTGAAGAGTGTTTTGCTGGGGAATATGAAGATTTTTCAAAATTAAATATTAATTCCAGTGTCCACCACATAAAATAAATTCCAAATAATTCTAATAAATTCGAAATAATTCTAATAAATTATTTTTATTTCTAAAATAAACCAGTCAGAGCATGGGGATGGAAGGGCAGGGAGATCCTGGGAAGCAGAGCTTGCCAACTTCTTGGATTTTCCACTCATTTTAGCATAGAAGCCCAAATCCTCAGCATTGTGCTTTTTGCCATTATTAAATCCAAGTTTTCCACCGGTACAGAATTTAATACTGCATCTCTGGAAGTGGGATCACGGGGAAAATTGTGTTTTCTTTACCTTTCAGATACAATAAATAGATAAAAGAGTGAAAAATGAAAGTTATTCAAAGAACCAAAGGCTCCAGCTCAATGCAGCCAAGACAATGTACTGTGAGACAGATCTGGAAAAGAGATATCAGAGAAATGTCCCCCAGCCAAAGTTAATATTTGCACAAAAAGGGTGACTCATTTCAACTGGGATTTCCTCTCCTGGCCACTTATGGAATATCAACTGTGTCTCCATCGAGTTTGATGCAATAACTTCCATCTGAGAGTGAAAAATGTCCAGCTCAGGTAAGGAAGGTTTTATTTCTGGGCCTGGATTCTTCCCCTGTTGTGCAGCTTCTGAAGTGTTCAGGGAATATTCCTGTCACCCAAAATTCCACCGCAGGGAATTGCTCAACTCGTTTTATGATGCAGCCACTTCCTGATCCCAGATATCCCCCAGGAATGCAGCAAGGAACCAACACAGCAGTGCCACACTAAATTCTCAATTTGGACTTCCCAAAGAAAAGCAGAAAACACCTCAGGAAAAACAACACTCCAGATTTCTTCCATTTCCCTAAAACACAAATTTAGTTCTAAGCTGTTCAAGCTAAAAGGYGGCACTTCAGGGCAATTTCAGTTTGCTCCAGGCTCGTTTTTGGAGTTTTGGAGTTTGCTCAGTGTCACAGAGGTGGAACATTGAGAAGCTTCACCTCACAATGGCACAGACAATACCTGGAGGTGCACAAAACATTCAGGAACATGTCAGGCAAACATCTAAACTGAATTGTAAAGTGAGAAAATGACAACATATTTAATGTCCTTCTGGCTCTGAATTTTATAATTTCATATCACTGAATGTGTTTTATTCAGTGTTTGAGAAGTCTTCCTTTCTCCTCTTGCAGCTGCAGATGCTCCTGAACCAAAGGATTTTTACCAACTGCATCCATGGAAGGGAATGATAAATAAAACACTCAGGAAAACATTCAAACCCAGGTGTAAAGTGAGAAAATGACACAACTATTTAATGTCCTTCTGGCTCTGAATTTTATAATTTCATATATGAATGTGTTTTATTCAGTGTTTGAGAGTCTTCCTTTCTCCTCTTGCAGCATGCTCCTGAACCAAAGGATTTTTACCCAACTGCATCCATGGAAGGGAATGAAAAATAAACACATAGGAAAACATTCAAACCCAGGTGTAAAGTGAGAAAATGACACACCTATTTAATGTCCTTCTCTCTGAATTTTATAATTTCAATATCACTGAATGTGTTTTATTCAGTGTATGTGGAGTTCTCCCTTCTCCTGCAGCTTGCAAGATGCTCCTGAGCAAAAAGGATTTTTATTCAACTGCATCCATGGAAGGGAATGATAAATAAACAAACACTGAAAGAAAATCACTGCTGATTTTATTTTTTATTTTTTCCTTTTTTTTTCTTTCTGAAAATCACTGTCAGGAGCATGTTTCACGTAGAACACAACAGCTCTGGGGACGTTCGCTGGGAGAAACAAAAATCAGCAGAAAATCTGGRCCTGATAACTCAGAAGTAACTTCTGACATTCAGAATCTGCACAGAAATGAAAAGTCAAAACCCTGCTGTGAGGTGCTGCGGGAGAAGTTGCATTTCTGTCTCTGACTGCACTCTTACCTGCTCGTTAATATTTTGGATTCTCCAGAGCAGGCACTATTTTCCAGAAGTACAGYGTATTTTAGTGCTCAGCTTGCTGCTCTTGGCACTGGATAAACACTGGGTCACAGTTAAAAAAAGCACATTATGCATTTAATCATGTCGATATGGAAAGAGTAGGATTTATTAAAAGCACCTAGATAAGTTCCAGGCCTTGCTCCCATTAGCTTCCAGTGGTGACTCACAAGCTGGTTTTATGAACTGTCTGGAAAAATCCCTCTGGGATCCCACTGCATCTTTAAGCACATTTTGTAAATGTGACCTGCTGCTCCTTCCAGCCCTCAGAACAACCGGGTGATTCCTGTGGGGATTTTAGGAATGACAAAAAATAAACCAAATAAACCCGGGACAASTCGCTCAGCACCCATCCCATTCTTAAATCCATTTATTTCTCATTCTCTTTTTGTTGACATTCTTCTGAAAACCCACTGGGCTCTTGCTATTTCATTAGCTGTCTAGACTGTGCTGCAGGTAAATACGGGGACTTTAAAATGGGAATTAACACAGTGGGGATTAAGGAAAAAAAAAAAAAGGTAAATAGCGGAAAATAGCGAAAGTGTTGCTTCTGCTGCCCTGAGCCTCTGCAGCGRTTGCTCATTTTAGGAGGGTGTTTCAGCGAATGCTCAGCCAGAAGGTCCCTGAGGATTATCTGCTGCGTGAGGAGGGTGCTTGGGAGGACTGGTTAAGGACAAAGTTGCTCAGGGATGGAGTAATTTACACGGATTTTATTCCTTAAAATCAGCCCCGCTCCCGGCCCCGCTCCTCCGCCCGCTGGCGCCTCGCCGCCGCCATCTTGCCGGCGGTGAAACGCCGGGCGCTGATTGGCTGCTGCGCCGCGCACCGACCAATGGGAGGCGAGCTCGCTGTTGCCACGGCAACGGCGTGCGAGAGCGGCCCCGCGGCCTGCGCGGAGTTCTGAGGAATTAAATGTGAATTATAACGCTTAAAACGAGTTCTACGCGAATTATAACCGAGTTATACCTGAGTTATAACAGCTACAACTGACTTATAATGAATTGTTGCTCCGTCCCGTCCACACCGTTTCAATTTTTCCCTCACTAACGAATTCAGCAGCTCACTCCCCAAAAGAATCTATAGGGACCTTGTGGCTGTATGGAAACACAGTCATTAATAACTATATGCTCATACATATACATATGTATGTGAATAGCGCATAATTTTATTCCAGTGGGCCAATTTTGCTTTAATAAATAAAATGTTATGAAGGGAGGGTGGTCAGCTTGTTTGGAAGAACAACACTGGCCGGCYGCGACTCAGCTTTCCCTGGCTTTTTCACAGCTATGAACTGCTTGATATTTTTGGCTCGGCTCTATTATTATAATTTTTTTTTCCCTTTTAAAAAATATGAGGCAGTAGGCTTCCTCCCAAGACACACTCAGGTGGGGCTGCTTCGAGCTGCTGACTTTCCCCTGGGGCACCTCATTTTGGTAAAAAAAAAAAAAAAAAAAAAAAAGAGAAATAAAAATGGACAACTCCCCCGTGACACACTCAGCAAAGCTCAAATGGCCTCGCTGTCCCCTGCCCGTCCCTCCAAGGCTGTGCAGCCTCATTACATCCATCCAAAKTGGTTTTAAAAGGCTGCAGATGGAAGAGCAGTGACATTTATCACTTGCAAATGAGGGCCCTGCCGTCACCTCCAAAGGAGAGTTACATTCTGTAATGCTCATTGCAGGGTATTTTTCTGCTGACTTTATACCTGGAGTCTCAGGGAAAATGAGCTCCCTGTGCTCAGTTTTATTGCTGCAGGGTTGGAGTGGCTCCCTGGGGGTGGATTTGGAGCCCCCCAAATCTCTGTGGGATTGTTTTAATTCYCACACATCACCTGAACGAGCAGAATTCCACCGCTGCTCTTCCATCTCCCCACCAGGAATTGTTTTCCCTGATGCTTGGCCTTTCTCAAACCAGAGTTTTATTGTATTTGTTCCACCTACAACTGTGCTGGGCCAGCCTGTCCAGGTTGAGGTTTGATTTGAGTCAGACAAAGTTTTGACTCCAGAGTTTCAGTAAAAATGATAAAACTGTTTGAAACCAGTCCATCGATGGGGAGCGGGGCCAGCTTCAGCTTTGTGCTGAGAASCAGTGTCAGCTGCACAGTAAAACAGAGTTTATCAAGAATGTTTGATCTCTGTAGRAGAGAACATTATTATCCCTGTTCAGGCATTCATTTCTGTTTTATTTGCTCCTTTTTTTTTTCATGGCACGACGTTTCCAAATAGATGGGAGTGAGAAAAAAGGGAAAAAGCAGCGCTGGGAGAGAACARAGAACACCAACCATGATGGGAGTGCTGCTGTGAATACAATCAGAATTAGGAAATTCAGGAAGAGCCACCAGATATAAAAGGGTGGAAGGCAAAATGTGGGATTTGCTTTATCCTTACAGCTGGGGGTTTAGTGGRTCAGGTGAATCTTCTGCATCATTTTCATTAAAAAAGTCTCAATCTCATTTACAAAAGAAGTAGTTGTTTTGGCCCACTAAGTAGATCTGAAAACYAGAGAAAGTTTCACATGGAACAGAATTTTTAGGCAATTTAGGAAATTSTGAGCATTCTGTGTCCACTTTTTACCTTTTGACTGTAAAGAAARTGCATAGCCTGGAAACTTCTTTCCCAAAATACCTCCTGAACTGAGGTGCTTAAATATAGGCAGCGTGAAGAGTTGCCCAAAGCTTGGTTCCAATGCTTCCAAATCCCTGAAAAATGAAAATCCCTTGRGCTGCCATTGGGCTGTGGGGAAAGAATTGGAGAGAGGAGGAGAGAAAGCCCCAGCAGCTCCARTGATGGGGGGGATGCTGCCCCTGCCAAGTGTCATTATGAAAATTCTTCCTTTTCATACGATATTAAACTCTCCTCTTGGCAGGTCCCCTGATGCAGCCAGTGTTTTTAGTGAAAATACACGAGGCACTGAATTCTTTAACCTCAGTTCATTTCTCATTATATTACTCTGTTAATAGTCCTGGGAAATGCACAAAAACCCCAGAGCTGTGTCCGAGCTCAGCGGGGATCTCTGCGTGTTTAGGGTGGCCCTTGGCAGCCAGTGAGCAGAGAAAAGGAAAAACCATTTCTGCAATGGGCAGAAGGCTCAGGAAAGGTTGATTTTTGTGAATTTAATTGGGCATTGAAGCAAGGCCATTTGGACCTCATCTTTCTCTTGAAATGTCAGGGGTTTGAGGTTGGAATCATTATAGAATAAGTGCTGGGTTTGATTCCTCCCCAGATTTAAGATTTTATTTAGTTCTTGTAGGCAGCAAAGAGAAGGTTGACATGGATGAAGTGTGGAGTTTGCCCCCAAGAAGTTCCTGCCCATTGGGCAGAACCACAGTAAATGACAAACTCAGTGTTTCTGCTCTGTCACAAATATAAATCAGAGATGTGAAAGGACACATGGAAYTGTGACAGATCCCAATCCCCTGCAAATGGGGGTCACCAAAACTAACACGAGGGTGTTTCAAATACACCTGCTTTTGCTTGTTGCTCTCAGGAGCAAGCTCACAGTCAGCTTTTGTGGCTGAAGTCACCAAGTAAAACTGGGCAACTGCAATAAATTTATTGCTTATGACCACGAGTGTAGCTGCAGGAGACTGGATGGTGATTTATGGTGGTGTGCCTATAAATTTTGGTCCTATCTCCTGGCCTGGGTGTATTTCATCCAGAAATATTTGATTAATAATATTTTTTTTTCTCAAAACYTCAGTTGATCTTGAGTTTTACTGCATCAGCCAAAGAAGTAGAAAAATGTCTAAAACTCCTGTTGAATATTGTATTGATTGCAGGTGAGCAGTGGGCAAGGCCTCTTGACAAGGAACTTTTGCACACAAGTGTGAAAAACGAGGAAAGGAGGTAGAATGGTTTACTCAGCGTTGGGCAAAAATCTGTGGCACGGGTGGAAAACCATCCCTGGTGATGTTTGCCCAGTCCCTGTCATCCTTCCTGCCCTGGCTTCTCAAGCCCCTKCTGAATTCGTAGGTTGCTGTGAGATTCTGTCCCCAGCTGTGTGTTCTCAGCACTGCCAGCCTGGGAATCCAGCTGGGGATGGGGAGCAGGGAGCTGCACTCACACAGAGCTGCTGAGGGCTTCTCTGCCTCCTGTCCCCAACATGCCACACAGAAATAAATTGAAAGTGTATTGCATGAAGGGCAAAGTGGAGAGCAACACACCAAACTCATTGTGAGCATCTTTTTGCCACGGAGTGAAGTGAAGGTTCTGGCACACGGGATAAGGCTGGAACTGAAAAGCAGAATTAATTAAATTTTTGGATGTTCTTAAAATGATGAACAAGCCCACTAATTACTGAAGGCCACGGGGACTTCAGTGGTGATAGTGTCAGAATAGTCAGTTTGGAAGTGATTTTTAATTCTTGTCCATGTTTTACTGCTTAACGCAGATTTCTCTCTCACCTCGCAGTCCAAGAAAATCCAGGTCCCACAGAACCGGCATACTCACAGAGATAATATGGGGTCAGGATGGACAGAGGGCCCGAGGCTCAGGAGGATTTTTGTTAATTAAACACAAATATCTTTAAATGAACGAATTCTTCTGCTGATTCCAATACACCCACTTTACCATCAAGCAATAATTCTAGTGCATGCTCAACATCTCTCTGATCATTAAATGAGCTTAATTAAATTCCTTAAAATTTTTGAATTATCAAAAATGTAATTCTTCCGTATGGAAGATGAGTTATAGATTGTTTTGCATTTTAGGTCATATTGGTTATATATCTGGTGGGGATTTCAGTAAAGGCTCCCAAGAATTCAGTCTGTTGAATTACTTCATCAAGCCCCGACCTGGCAAGTTTGGGTTTAAATATACTTGTCCTATCTTCATGGGTAACTTCCTTAGAGGCTTTTTCAAAAATTATGAGAAAGCCATTCTTCTGTGCAGGCACTGTGTTCCATGGAGGGATGGGAAAATGTCACCATTCCATGGAATGTGAGGCGCTTAGAGAAGAGATGAAGAGCTGAACAGTGCTGCAGAGTTACAGAATAAAGCAGGGATTATTCAAAGCATCTTCCTCCATGGATCCACTTGGGCAGCACAAGAAGCCAGCCAGGGCTGCACCAAGAGTGAACCAAATGGGCCCTAAATGAACCTAAGTGAGCCAAAATGTTCCCAAGATGAACAAGATGACAAATGGAACAACATTGAACCAAAATGACAGAATGGCCCAAATGAACCCAAATGAAAAAATGGCCCCAAAATGCAACGGCGGGCACGGGGTCTCTCCTGGATCAGTTCTGCTCATTTGCATCTTGCACCTTATTGTCCCATTCCAGCTTTAGCCCATCCAGTCCCACACCTGCTTGTTTTTTCTCTCTCAAGCCCATGGTGTTTGTGCTCTGGGGCTGAGATTTGGATCATTTGTCCTGGTGCCAGCTGAGCAGGAATTGTTTTTGTCTCCCTGCTCTGTGCACAGAGCTCAGCATCCCTGATGTGAGCCAGAGCCGCCAACTAAAGCAGCACAGAATGTGAAAAATAGAAAAAGCATGAACTGAGAGCATCAGATTGCAGCACAGAGGATTGAGACAGAGCCAGGGCTACAAGTGAAGGAGCTCTCAGGCATCAGGAGAGACGTGATGATGGGTAAATGACAACAGCATGAGTAACGGGCACACATCCGCTCTTCCTGTCTTTCATGAGCTTGGAAAAGCTCAGCTTTTGAGGCTAAGGAATATTTCTGAGGTTTGGGTTGAGGGAAGATGAAAGCTTTTGTTGTGAGTGAAATGGAAAGTTTTGCTTCTTCTCTGTGTTTCCAGTGACGTTACTGGGATAAAGATAAGACCCTCTGAATTAATTTTACTCAACATCTACACAGATTGAGAACATTTTTCTTTTGCTCATAGCACCAGCAATCCCACACCTGAAGCTTTCTTTTATTCATAGAAAAATTTTAGTCACGTCATCTCTGTGGTGGTCTCGCATCTTCCAGCACAGCATTACAAAGGCAACCAGAAGTGCTCCCAGGGATGATTTATTCCTCAAAAACAAGCCTGAAGTGCCTTAGAAATGGCAATAAATGCATAAAAATCAACCTTCTTCCTGGAAGATGCTGGTGTTGATTTCTCTTTGCTCCTCCAAACTTTGGAGCAGCTCTCTGTGGGACTGCTGCCTCTGCTCAGCCTTCCCCACACGCTCCTGAAGGAAATCCTTGGATTCAGGAAGGTTGCAGGGGATGGGGTTTGAGGCTCAACGCTCCAGAATCTGTCTGTCAACACCCTCCAGAGGATGTGTGAGGAGGGCTGCAAGAATCGCAACAAAACCTCAGCCGCCTTTCAAACCTTTCCAAGTTGAAAAGAACCGCCAGGCCACGCGAGATCTCAGGAAGATAATCATACTGAAAAGTGATTTGATGGTTTTGTTCTGAGACCACGAAATGTTTTCTGCTCCTCTGAACTCGACTGTCACACTCAGCGAGGCGCATCAGGCGGGCAAGGAACCTCTTGGGCCGATATTTCATCCTGGAAATGAAAGGTCAAATCAGGGGGCAGTTCAAAAGCTTTTCAGGAGACGATCTGGAATATTGGCTGCCTGCTCCAAGCACGAGCCTGGCCGCAGCTCCAGGGCTGTGTCATCCAGCATATCGTGTCCTCACGCTGGCTGGGACCACCCCAGCATCTCCTGTAGCTCTCCAAATGTGCAAACTTCCTCTCTATATGCATTTGAAAAGATGTTTTCAAGTTATTATCCAGCAATGGCTGCTGATTTATTCAGCACAAGCTCCTCTGTGTTTGATAAGCGAAAGGTTGGCAAGTAACACAGAATATTGGCTGGTAAATATTTTCCCCAAAGAGGAACACGGAGCACCGGTGTGTTTTGTTAACCACTGGATCAGATAATTGAGTGTTTCAACAACATTTGAAAGCCCTGTGAGTTTTTAAGTAAACTCTAGAGCTGAGATAAGCCTTGGAAAATGCAGGTAGACAACGCAGTAACGCTGACGTGATAAAAGGGTTGAAAATTTCACTGAAACTGGGATGTGATAGCCCAAAGTTCATGGAAAACATGAACCAAAGAAGGATGAGACAAACCAAGGAGCTGGGTACTGCCCCATCCCAGTGTGTACCACGCCTCAGGATGAGATCAATGGGAGCTGCAGGCCTTGAGAAAAATCAGATGAGAAAGATCCATATTTGTGTGGTGCCCCCAGGATGAGTCAGAGCTTTGGGACTTTCAAAGCAGCCTGAGTTTGGGGTGGTGTCAGCTTAAAGGGTAAAAAGGGTTTCAAATTTCACTGAAACTGCGCATGTGATATCCCAAAAGTCTCATGGAATAACACTTGAGCCAAAGAAGGATGAGACAAACCCAAGGAGCCTGGGCACAGTACCACACCAGTGGTGTGCATTGCAGCAATCGAATCATGGGAGCCTGCAGGCCTTGAGAAATCAGATGAGCAAAGATCCATATTTTGTGTGGTGCCCAGGATGAGCAGAGCTGGGACTTTCAAGCAGTCTTCGACGTTTTTTGGACCGGTGGTGGCAGCTTAAAGGGTTTAAAAAGGGTTTGCAAGTTTCAACTGAAACTGCATGTGATAACCCAGGAGTCTCATGCAATAATCAACTGAGCAAAGAAGCGATAGAAGACAAACCCAAGGATGGCAACAGTAACCCAGTGTGGCCACTGCAGGATGAGAATTATGGGAGCTGCAGCCTTGAGAAACTCAGATAGGAGCCACCAACAGACCTCATCTTGTGTGGATGCCTCAGGATGAGCAAGAGCACTGTGAGGGTCTTCAGCCAGTCCAACAGTAAGTTGTGTGCTGCTTTAACCTTTCTGATTTCAAACCACCTTCCTACCTAATCGATACCAAAAAAAGAACAAGTAATAATCTGAGCAGGGGGAGAGAAAATCTGTCAGCCTGAGTCAGACTATTGGACCATCAAGCCCAGTATCCTGTCTCCGAAACGCCGTCAGTATCTGACACTTCAGGCTTAGTTGGGATAATAAAACATTTTCCTCAACTTATGTAACATCTCAGCCTGGCAAAGAGAAGATTTAAACATTGATTGCTTTCCACTCCCCTCTGTCCATGAATGTGAATCTGACTCTTTTCCAAAATGAACAACTCTGATGAGCTGGAATTGGTTTCTGGGCAGGATGGGAAAAGCTCCTCTCTCGTTACTCATTCTGGAGAGATCTGCTAAACCTTTGCCTCCTAAAAGGGCACTGGAATGAGGAGACATAAAACTCCTCCGCAGGGTTCTGGGTGCCACGGCCACCTTTTCATGGCAGCTGGAAAGCCACAAGACTTCATGTCTAGTCACTTTATTTTCCCCATCATGTCTACTTCCTTTATTTTTGTATTTGTTTAAGCTTTCCATTAGTTTATTAGCTTGACAGCAGCCCAGTTAATTAGCCCGTCCTCCCTCCCCCAGCCCAAGCCGCGAGGCTCCCAAATGCACACAAAATTTAGTTGCTGCTGCTGCTGCTTGCTGCTGCTGGGCACTTCTCAAAACAAATAAAAGATTTGCAAGCCAGCCACCAAGCATCCAACATAATTAAGTGCATTTGTTACTTTTTGGCCTCGCACACAATCGGGGCTTGTGCAGAAGGAGCACTCCCAAATCAGGCTGTTTTTCTTGCAGAGGGAAGAGTGCCAGGAGTCTCCCCAGCCAGGTAACAAAGATCCCAAGGAGCAGCAAATGGACAGTGGCAGCCAGAGTGAATGGACTGTGGGAGATCTATATGAAGGCGAAGTATCTATAGATATATGCAAACATGCCACAGACAGGGAGCTATAGTTCTTCAGGGGAAAAAAAAAAATTTAAAAAAAAAAGCAGTGGAAAGGCTCCCAGAAATGAGTGCTCCGTGCACAGGTATGTAAATGGACTCTGGAGTCTCGCTGTCCACCACCTCAATCAATTACAAGGTTATTCAAGATAAAAACAACACCATTTCAATTAACTGCATATACAGCAGTGGTATAGGCACACGCAGGGAAGAGGAAGTGGGAGGAATTTTTGGAAAATGAACTTTTTTCCTGCTGCTTCTGGAGATATGCACAAATAGAGGTTGTGGTGCTGCTTGGGTGCTGCGAGTGGAGCCGTGAATGGTCTTAAAAACTCCCAACCTAAAGCTGTCATGGTTTGAACTAAAAGCAAAATGAGGGACAAAAATAAAACAAAAAATAAAGAGTGAATGAACATTTAAACATCTGTTTAGTTTTGCTGGCTCAGAACAACCATTTGCAAGAGTCAGTGGAGCAGAAATTGGAAGGGATGCTGGAGGAGCACTGGTGTGCTGGGGACAGGTGGCAGAGCAGAAATTGGAAGGGATGCTGGAGGAGCACTGGGTTTGTTGGAGACAGGTGCAGAGCAGAAAATGAGAAGGGAGGCTGGAGGAGCACTGGGCGTGTTGCAGATGCAGAGCAGAAATGGAAGGGATGCTGGAGGAGCACTGGGTGTGTTGGAGACAGTGCAGAGCAGAAACTGGAAGGGATGCTGGAGGAGCACGGGTGTGTTGGGACAGGAGGCAGAGCAGAAATGGGAAGGGATGCTGGAGGAGCACTGGGTGTGTTGGGGACAGGGTGCAGAGCAGAAATTGGAAGAGATGCTGGAGGAGCACTGGGTGTGTTGGGGACAGGAGGCAGAGCAGAAATTGGAAGGGAGGCTGGAGGAGCACTGGGCGTGTTGTAGATGCAGAGCAGAATGTGGAGGGGATGCTGGAGGAGCACTGGGTGTGTTGTAGATGCAGAGCAGAAATTGGAAGGGAGGCTGGAGGAGCACTGGGTGTGCAGCTCAGCCTTCTCAAGGCCTCACATCCATGGGAAATGTGACATTTTCCCATCCCTCCATGGAACACAGTGGCCTGCCCAGAAGGAAATGGGCTTTGCTCAGTATTTTTGAAGCCTCTAAGGAAGTTTTACCCATGAAGATAGACRAAGGATTTAATCCCACTGCCAGGCTGGGTGATGAATATTCCAACTTAGCTTGGAGCCCTTTACTGAAATCCCCCCAAAATAACAAAACCTAAATCAAAAACAATCAAACTTATCTTCAGCAAAGAGAATTTACATTTTTGAAATTCAAAAATTTTAATGGAATTTAAAAGCTCATTTAAATCAGGAGATTTGAGATTGGCACTAGGAATTATTGCTGATGGAAAGGTTGGGTTGTTGGGAATGGCAGCAGGAAGAATTGTTCGTTAAGAATATTGTGTTTAATTAACAAATCCTCCTGAGGCCGGGCTCCCTGTCCAGTCCTGACCCCAATATTCATCCCTGGTGGTTGGTGGGGTGGATCTGGACCTGGGAGCAGAGGAGAAAATCTGGTTAAGCAGTAAAAGAATGGACAAGGAATTAAAAATACACTTCCAGAACTGACTGATCTGACACAGTCACCCACTGAAGGTCCCTGCTRAGTAACTGGGTGCTTTTATCAGCAGTTTTAGAACARCCAAYAAATTTAATTAATTCTGSTTTTCAGTCCAGCCTATCCCTGTGCCAMGAATTCACTTCACTCGTGGCAAAAAGATGCTCACAATGAMGTTTGGGTGTGTGCTTCCCACCTTTMCCCTTCATGCAATACACTTCCAATTTATTTCTTGTGGSATTACACATCACCTTCCTATTTTCCTGGGCTTTTTCCTGGATAAGGGATAAGAGGGGGAATGGAGTGGCTGGGATAGGCTGGTTTCAGGGCAGCTTTTGGGCTGGAGTGAGCAGCACTTGAGGGTTTGGTGTGTTTGCTTGTGCGACCAACTACAAGYGGTTTTAGCCTGTTAGGATAAAAAACTCCAGTAAAACTGGAAAACATCAGTTCCAGGTCTGTTTTCTCTCACTGTTTTCACTTTTTCTGAAGACAGATGATATTTTGAAGCATCCATCTCAGCTCTCTTGAAATCAGTGGATAGACCCTGCTCTGAAGAACTTTCAGCTATGACATTATCTCCATAACAGACCCATGCAGTCAGTAAAAAGTTGTTTAAAAACCACTTTCAGAGTTTTTTTGTCATTGTTTATTTTTTTTTTTTAATTTTCATTTTTCATTTATTTAAACATTTAAAAAACAACTTGCTCACAGATCCAGCCTGGAGTTTCCAAGCTTGAAAACACAGATCAGCATTTGGTCTTGGAGTCAGGCACAGATAAAATTCCAACYTGTAACACTTCATTTAGCAGGGTATTAACCCCTGGGGAGCGCAGGGGAGCCCTTCAGTGAACAAAACTCCTCAGTGTGGAGCAGGTAAAAATATCTCTGCAGGATTTTTCCCCCTGTGTGTGACAATGGTGAGAAGGTGACCAGCCCAGCTCCAATCCGTTTGTTTAACTTGCTGGGAATTAATCAGAGCACCCTGGGATTAATAATTACTTAATCAAATAATCGCTTCGTGACTCCAACACTTATCTTTTTTTTTTCCCCCTCCGAGCGGGCTGGAAATAAGAGCCGTGAATATGTAAATTGGAACTGATTAGAGGATTAGGTTTCACTCTTTTTTTTTATTATTTGGAATAAAAACAGCCTGCAGATCCCTCCAAGCCAAGCCGTGTCTCTGAATTACAGCACCAGRGCCTGTCGGCTGTGATAATTTCACTTCATTAAGTTCCAGATATAAATAGGGAACGGTTCTTATTTTTTTTCCATGCACCACCTTTAATAAGCAGGGCCTGGAAACACAGGGGTTATTGATCCCCTCAGCCATAGGGCCTTKCCCAGCCTGAGGAGCACCAAACCCCTTCTACCTGCTGCCTTCTGCAGCCAGGCACAATCCAGCTCTGTTGAATCCCTTGGAAAAGCCAAAAAAGAGTRGGAAAAGTGGAAGTGGTGCTGCAAAACAAACTGAGATCATTCTATAGGCCCTGACAGCAAGAAATGTCAGTGGGGATTGCAAAGTGAGGACTCCKGTGTTGAGGTGACCCCAATAATTCCCTGGCACTGCTGAGCATCCTTGGTGTCCCCTATTCCACAGGGAAGGCTCGTGCCAAGCGTCCCTGGAAATCTTCCTGTCCTGACAAGGCCATGATTTGGCCTTGATTTGGAAAAGTCCTGTCCAGAGCCCAGAATGTGTCCCCAGGAGGAGTTTTAACCAGGCCATCCTCTCATATCAAGGAGGYTTTGCATTTGAGATTAGGATCCATTGTCTGGAAATCTGTGGGATCTCTGCTCTGGAGTGGGGAGCTCACATCCTCATCAGGAAGGTGYCCCATTCCTTCACCTGGACTTTTACATTTATATCAGGACACATAAGGCCCAAAGTTCTTTAGTGAAGCTCAGGAAAGAGATTCAGAGGCAGAACAGAACCATAATTTTCTCAGAATTTAATGATTGTGTTATTTAATTTGATAGATTTGGGGATGGTTTGTAGGTAAGGACACAGAATGAAAGGCAACTCCTAATCTTGCACTAAAAACTTTGCCATGAATAAAAAGCAGCTTGAGGGTGGGGGATTGCTGGRGGTACAAACAACTCAAACGTTCTCAGATCTGTMTAGATGTTGAGTGAAAATCAATTCAGAGGGTCTGGTCTTCATCCCAATTAAATGCCACAAAAAATCTCTCTGGAATGTGGCCCTGGCCACATGTGGATCACAGCACGGGCAGCAATTTCCCTGTGTGTCAGTGGATTTGCAGGTACCAATTCACCTCTGTGAGGAAATTATAAAGTGCTGCCTCCTCTCAAAGGTTRTGGGGCTCAGATTTTCTTTTCCTCTGGTAAATGAGCCCTGGGAAGGCTGACAGCTCTGGGYGAGAGGTGCTAACTGAGGAGTGGGGAATGTGGAGGAGCTGTGCAAAGGGGGAGACAGAAAACAATAAAATGAAATCTCTCAGTTTAGCTACAGGAACCAAACACTTCAATAAAGCAGCCCTGTGTGTCCTAAAASCCCTGAGAACTGTAATTAATGCAGAATGCTGTAATGAGGATTTTCAGTGAGGATCGATCCTGGTTCTGAGATGACACCARGGAATAACCAACCTCTACCAAAGARAGGCTGAGATTTGATGATTTTTCTTTCCATGACCTGCTGGAAGTCAGGAATAATCCTAACCGCCTTTGACGCCAAGCAGGAGTTTATCCAACAGCACACAGCAGGAAATCCAGGGAGAGAAATGGAACCACAAAATCATGGAATGGTTGGGTTGGGAGACACCTTAAATCCATCCCATTCCACCCACACCTCCCCCTATCCCAGGGRTCTCCAAACCCCATCCAGCCTGGCCTTYGACACTTCCAGGGATCCAGGGGCAGCCCCAAAGCCTTGACTGGATGCTCACATTGTGTAAATTCAAGTTTAAAAGCTTTAAGTATTTTTTTTAATATTGCCTCACACGTGGGGCTCGTTAGGGAGCACCGAGTGCTCCAGAGGTTCTTAAGGATTTAGGAGGAATTGCAATTTTGGAGTAAAACCTTAGGCACTCCAGCTAATTCTTATAAGCACCTTGTGGGTCGTGTGTGCCTTTCACAGACGTTTTCTGAAGGACTTGGATGGTGATTTCCTGACCAAAAAATGAAAATTGGGAAAGAAAAAGCCTTGCTGTGAAAGTGCAGAGCTGCTCAGAGAAACCTTGATGCCTTTAGCAGSATTCCCAGGTACTTTGGGGCTAGGTGTYCTTGAAATTGAAGTCCAGGAATTAGAGAACACAAACTTCATTTATTCAGGAGCAACTGGAAAACGTGAATGCGTTGCCATGGAGATGGGCTGATTTCCTTTCCCACAATTCAAATCTTTTCCACAGGTCCTGTTTCATTCTGATCACCCTCATGTTTTGTCGAGGAGAAGTTTTTTGGGGGATTTCGATCTCAAGAGTTGGACAAGCTCCAGGCAGAACAATGAAAAAGTAGTAAATCACTTTAATAGATASAGCAAGAAGAAAAAAAAAAGGCAGAGGAATGAAGGGACTGAAATCCAGCAGTGCCAGCAAATCCATCAAACACAGAATGCTCTTCTTGAGGAACAGGAGGACTCTGCAGTGAAACAAAGTGCAGAACTGGGATGGTGCTAGAGGTGCTCTGATGCTCAAGGTGCCAGTSAGATTGAGCTATAAAAACCACATTTTGAGATTTTCTCAAATGGGGATGATCYCATTTGTAGAATCYTGGAATGGGTTGGGRTGGGAGGGACCTTAAAGCTCASCCAGTGCCACCCCTGCCATGYCAGGGACACCTTCCACTGTCCCAGGGTGCTCCAGCCTGGCCTTGGYCACTGCCAGGGATCCYGGGCAGCCACAGCTGCTCTGGGCAACCTCACATGGAAAGATTCCTTCCTTCTTCACCTGTGCCTTACTGATGATTGGGAGTTATTACACACAGTTTATTTATTGTGTATTGTTTACTCACAGTTTATTTCTTGTTATTTAAACACAGTTTATTGTGTATTATTTACTCACAGTTTATTTCTTGTTATTTACACACAGTTGATTGTGTATTTTTTCCACACCGTTTATTTCTTGTTATTTACACACAGTTTATTGTGTATTATTTACTCATGGTTTATTTATTATGTATTATTTACACACAGAAGTTTATTTTGTGTTATTTACACACAGTTAATTTATTGTGTGTTATTTACACACACTTTGCAACATGTGGGTGACTGTGGCTGCTGTGACCACTTGCAGCTCCTGGTGATACCAGAGGTCTGCAGCAGGTGCCTCAAAGACACTTTGGTTGTTACATTAAATTCAGACCATGCCCCTCTCAGCAAATCTGAAACGGGTTTGTAATAATTTTTTAGCAATGTACAAGGGACCAGYAATTACAGAGTTTTAGTGGAGAATATTTTTATTGAAGACTTTCTTTTTTTTCCTCACCTCTGCTCGAAAAGCCCAGCATACACAACCTTTCTCCTCCAGAGCTGATAAATGGTTTAGCCATTATTTAAAATTTGGGAAAAGGCAGCTACAGAAATAACATTTTAATGTATTCCAGATTAGCCTTCATGCTATATTTGTAATAAAGCCTTGTTTCCAGCCTTGGTTGGCAGATCACTCGCAGGGACAATTATCCAAACAGCCATTAGGCTTCGATTGCGCTCATTTCCAGGCAGCGCGGCCTGGCCGGGCCTGCCTTGGCTGGCAGCTGCCTTTGGGGTTGACTTTTGGAGAAAACCACAAGAATTTGTCAGTCTCCTTGGCCCTAAGGGAGTCTCCTTGTCTCGAGGCTATTCTTTTTCCTCTGCGAGGAGAGGAGGCAGAACATGCTCTGCTTTGGGTTGGGTTCCTCTGGGTTTGTCTTTCGCCTCAGTGGCAGCAGGAGGAGAAGACTCAGGCGGGACTCAGGTGTGAGAGCCCTCCCACCATGCATAAAAAGGGTCAGGAGGGAAAGAACCAATGTATTCTGGAAGGGGAGAACTGAAAAAGAAATCAGAGGTGGTGTATTTTACTGGGGGAGGGAGCATTAATGCCAAGCTAAATCAGTGTTAGCTGGGCCTGGAGACTCCTCTCTCTCTCCCTCTCTCTCTGCATTTTGCTAATGTGTRGCTTGGCAGCTCTGAATCAGCCTGGCTGCTGCAGGCAGGAGCTCGAGGCGAAGAACAGCAACTCCCTGAGAAGGGAAAAGAGCTCCTGGTGCCAGGGAACATGTTCTGTGCTGAGCTGATGTCATTGTTTAAGTCACACAGGCAGTGCTCAGGAAGCTTTTTCATATTGAGAGATAAGGAGGTTCACAATGGTTCCTGAATCTTCAGATAACTCCGATTATGTTTTTCTAGAACAGGAAKAGGTTCCTTATTTATGGCCAGCCCAGGTGGGTCCTGCTCACACAGCACAGAGCTGCTGTGCCCTTCAGTCCCCAGTCTTGMAAAGCTCATTTCAAGCCTTTAGAACCCTTCAGTGATGATGCTCAGCGTTGTAAAACACAGATAATAAAGCTGGAACCAAACCAGCGGGATTAGATGAGATATTACAGAGAATTTCTTCCCTGTGGAGTGGGCAGGGCCTGGCACAGATACCCAGAGCAGCTGTGGCTGCCCCTGGATCCCTGGCAGTGCCCAAGGCCAGGCTGAACAGGGCTTGGAGCCCCCTGGGACAGCGGGAGGTGTCCCTGCCATTGGCAGGGTGGGATGGGATGGGATTTAAGGTCTCTCCCAACTCAACCATGCTGGGATTCTGTGATAAGTTTCACATTGGTGAAATAAATTGATGGAAGGTGATGTGCTCCTTGTGACAACAGAGGACCTGGTAAAGGCTCCAGAGCTCCTTTGCTCTTCTGTATTCCTACAACCAGATAAAGGTTTGGGATAAACACAGCCCAGCAGCTGCTAGAGGAGGGACCAGCACTTGGGAAAAAAAACTTTCCAAAACTCTGTGTTTCTCAAGAGGAGGAGAAGAGTTGGAGTTCAGGCCTGAAGCATCTTTATTTTTCCTATTTGCATGTCATGAATAAGAACTGCATTATATATATATATATTATACACACACACACAACATATATATATATGCACACACACATTATATATATAAGAAGTGGTTATTGGGCAGCTACATTAAAGCATATTTATATATATAATATATAGGAAATGTATCTATAAATGCATTTATATATTTTAAATTTATTATATATAATGTATATATGTATAATATTATATATATTATGTCTTTTTATGTATATATATGATGTTTATATATAGAATGTATTTTTTATATTTATATATATTATGTATCTTGTATAAGACACATAATATAATGTATAATATATAAAATATAATGTATAATATATAAAATACATTAATATAATATAAATATAATATAATATAATATAATATAATATAATATTAATATATAATATAATATAATATAATATAAATATAATATAATATTTATCATATATCACATATATAATATATATAATATATATAACATATATACATATATAATATATATTATATATATAATTATATAATATATAAAATATATATAATATATTATATATATTATATATATTATATTATAAAAATATAATATATTTATAAACATATATAAAAATATTAAAATTCTATTTCTAGAAAATGCTGTAATGTAGCTGTACAATAACCACTTTCTTCCAACCCACAAGCTGATAAAAACCCCAGCACTAATTCTGCTGAAAACAAAACCACTTAAAGACAAACCCATCCCAGATCCTTCATTAAGGAATAACCCCCAGCTCCTCTGTGCCCTCCACCTGTGTGCCCCCTTCCAGACTTTTCCATGGGGGAAAATCCAGCAATCCCTCCGTGCTGGCTCTGCTCCAGAGCCYTGCCTGCACCAGAGGGGCTCCTGCATCTCCTACCAATGGAGCAGAAAATTGCTTCAAGGCTCCAGCAGCAACACCTCAGCAGGGCAGGGGCTGCAATTAGCACGAGGGCAGCACCCATGGCCAATGGGGCCATTGTCCCCACGTCCCCCTGTGCTCCTGGTGCCGAGGGGAAACGTGTGTGTGAGTGGGAATGAGAGCTCCGAGGCGCTCCCCAGCCAGAGGGGGATGATGAATGTGCTGCACTTGGCATAAAGTGGAACCCGTGCCAACGTGGGGCCCTCCTGTTCCTTCCAGTCCCCCACCTACAGCTCTCCCAAACACCACATTATATTTTTAGCATTTTTATTTTCTTGGAAAAATATATAAACTGCAGTTATAAAATGTGTTTAAACAAATGAAATGGAGCTAGCAGGTGTACAAAAAATGGTCTAAAATGCTTCCCAGAGCTGCAGTTAAACAAAAAAAAAAGTAAACTTAAACAGTTCCATAGTGGAAAAAATAATCTCTAGGTAGAGTATATAAATGTCTTTTTTTTTTTGCACTGAACACTCAGTTTCAGRTTTGATTCCTAAATGCCACTTAGACTTGTTCTTGGGATGGATCATCGTGTCTCACCRAGATTAAAGGGGTTAATTCTCCAGAGGTGCCCCTATTGTAAATTCTGAGATCACAGAATCCCAGGATGGTTTGGGACATTAAATCCCATTTAATTCCCCCCCTGCCATGGCAGGGACACCTTCCACTGTCCCAGGCTGCTCCAAGCCCTGTCCAGCCTGGCCTTGGACACTTCCAGYGACCTTCCACTCCTCTGSGCAGCAGCACAGCCCAGGGGAAGCTGATTTGCAAATCTGTGGCTCTTTTTGGTTATTTTCTATTTTTGCCATCTCCCTGGTGAATGTGGAGAAGGCTTCGGTTCAGTTTGAAAATGATTTCTGTTAATTTTTGGTAGAATAAGGTTGCATTTCCCAGCTTAATCCAAACTGAAGGCCTGCTGGCAGTGCACTGAGAAATGGAAGTGTAGAGAGAGAGATTTGTATTTGGATGTGTGGATATAGAGAGGATGTCAATCCAAAATAATTTACAATCAAAATACACCCTTAGCCAAGAGACAGGAGGCTGCATAAAGAAAGAAAATAATTCATTCTAAGTAGAGCTGGAAGGAGAGTTTTATATTGTGCTTGTGCTGCCTGGTTAGATGGCAATCTGAGAGGAAAGGGAGGTTAAAATTCAGAAGATTTTGAGTTRTCTTTGCCCCCCAAAGGCTCAGAGGAGTCAATACCCTGAATTTTGGTGTCACTCATCACTATCTCCTCGTAAGAATTGCTYAGCACTTTCAGCACAGTGAGAGAGGAGTTGGGCTTTTATTTGACAATAAAAGTGACATTTTTATGGGTCTGGCTCTGAACATTTTTCTCTACCTCCCCAAATTTTGGTGAACTTTTGGTTCTGTACCAGTCCTACAGGCGACTTTCCTTTCAGCAATCAGGGCTAGCAAAATACATTATTTCTAAATGAACAAACCCTCATTTATTTCCAGGGGAAAGCAGTAAAGTGTGCCACGTTCCTATTTCCAATCTTTCTGAAGCACTTTGGTTCTCTAAGTAAAAATTTTAATGCATAAAATTCATGCAAGATCAAAKGTTATTACACCCCACATTGCCATCTTTGTTCATTTGTTTTAGCCTAAAATATTATCTGTAACTCTGATAGAAATGTTGCAGCATTTATTTTTCAGGAACAAGTTTTCCAGTCATTCTATGAATTATCAAATAAACATTGTTATCCTTGCTACTGTTTTCACTAACTAAAACTTTTTAAACAAATACCAAATTTGAGCTGTGTATCTGAAAGGATATTCTGGATTATTCCAGCCCCAAATGTTTGATTCAGATCCTCAGTCCTGACTTTATGGAACCCCCACCCTCCCTCTGGTTTGTTAATTTAAGTGTGATTCTCCATCTCCACTCAGTATTCCAATGAATTCATCTGCAATGCTGACAAATCCACACGGATGGATTATTCCCACTTGTGTGTCCAATTTTCTTTTAATGGGTCATTTTCCTGTGAATGGGTAATTCATTCCACCCCTGCTCTGCAGAGCTAGACCTGGTTTAAATCCTCTCTTTGCTGTAGAGTGATATAAACTGTGTGAGTTGGTGGGGAGTCATTTAGAAACTGTAGAGGGAAAGAAATGGAAAAAAGGAGGGATGGTTCCCTTGTCTGACATACAAAGGTTCTGGCTGCAGAGTCAGGCAAAGACAATTTCAATTAGAACATTTTTGAAGGCAGAGAGCTGTTGAAAACTGTTTGGAGATGTCTTCTCTTTGTCATCATCATCCCAGCTTCTTGTTATCCCCATCTCTGAAGAGAATTACAAACCTAAGCAGCAGGAACTGCTTCTGAAAGGCTGAAAGCAATCCAGSTTTATGTTCTGACAGCACTGGACATGTGGGAAATCTGCTTTAAGTCCTGATCCGTGAGAAGTTTAACATGGGAAGTTCAATGTGAATTTTAATGTGTGAAGTTCAATGTGAAGTTTAACATCTGAAGTTTAATGTGGGAGATTAACATGTGAAGTTTAACACGTGAAGTTTAACATGCAAAGTTTAATATGTAAAGTTTAATATGAAATTTAACATGTGAAACTTAACACATGAAGTTTAATGTTAAGTTGAACATCTGAAGTTTGATGCAGGAAGCTTAACTTGTGAAGTTGAACACATGAAATTTAGCATGTAAAGTTTAACATGAAATTTAACACGTGAAGTTTAACACACGAAGTTTAACGTTAAATTTAACATCTGAAGTTTGACGTGGGAAGTTTAACTTGTGAAGTTTAACATATAAAGTGTAACACGTGAAGTTTCACATGTGAATTTTAATGTGTGAAGTTTAACTTGTGAAGTTTAACATGTGAAGTTTAAAATATGAAGTTGAACATGCAAAGTTTAATGAATGACATTTAATGTGTGAAGCTTAACATGTGAAGTTTAACACGTGAAGTTTAAAATATGAGGTTTAAAATATGAAGTTTAAAACATGCAGTTTAACTTGTGAAGTTTAACACGTGAAGTTTAAAATATGAAGTTTAACATGCAAAGTTTAATATGTGAAGTTTCAAACATGAAGTTTAACACATGAAGTTTAAAAGTGAAGTTTAACATGCAAAGTTTAACATGTGAAGTTTAAAACATGAAATTTAACACACCAAGTCTAACGTGGTTGCAGGGAGGCTGCTCAGAGCTCTCCGTACTCGAGCCRGTCCGTGTGCACAGACAAGTGAAATCTTTTCAAACAAACAGGCTYGAAATTCTTGGCTTCTCCAGGAGCCGGCCTTATTTCCAGCAGATCGTGGTTTGGATTCCCATCCTYCCCTTGGCATTCCAGTTTTCCCCCRGCTTGCCACAGCTAGATTCTGTTTGCTGTTTCTGGACCGAGACGCTGAACAAGATCCCGGTGCCTCAGGTAGGCGATGTTTTACCGTGCAGGAAGAAATCCCTGTCTGAAGGCAGGGAATGGAACCTCCTGGTTAACAACTGGCAGACCTACAGGAAAGGGATTGAGCTGCCGTCAGTAGGTAACTTATTAATGGCTGGTGTTTAATTTCTCAGGGTAAAGCAGAAGAATCTGGTGGTCCTCACATGAGCGGTGTAAGCACAGAAGGGGCTGTGTAGAAAGGTAGCGCCGTTTCCTTCCAGCCACCATTAAGGGCCTCGCAGATCTGCCAGAAAAGGGAAAATCAACCTTCTGTGGAAATCCAGCAAAAYGCCTTTTCCCCTTTAAATCATTGCAGCAGAACTTAATGGTGCATCAGCGTGTTCAGGCCAGATGCACACGGGGCTCTTGGGTGGCTGCTCTGCAGACACTGGAGCTCCCCATTTCCTCCYCAGCCTTCCCAGACTTGTTGGAGATGGAATAACTGCATTTCCCTGGAGTTCAGAGCTGGTGAAGTCCACAGGCTGTTGGGATCAGGGATAATATCTGCTGCTGAGCTTAGCTCTGCTCTACCCAACCCGTGCCAGCTRCTCTGAGCATGGCTGGGAGAAAAACCAGCACCAAGGAGAGAAGGAAGAGTCAGAGACAGCTGAAGTGTGGCTGACAAAACCTCGGTGAGGCGTAAAAGGGTTGTGATTATGCTCAAAATGAGAGTGACCAAAAAAAAAAAAAAAGAGAGAGAAATCCTTTTCTTTCTTAAGACCATTTTAAATGCAAAGACTCATCCAGAGCCAACAGATGCATGGAAAGAGAATTTTCATTGGCTGGAGACCAAATTAGGGACAATGCTGTACATGAAACTTGCTCGTTTGACCAATGTTATGCTTCATTTTCATCAGCGCTGTCCATGGAATATTAGATATTCTGGCAGTTATTTAATAAGGCCAAGGCACACAAGGAGCTCTTTAAGGTAAAAAGTAAAATAATCTCTATTTTCTCTTCAGGAGGTTTTGGCAAATGGGAGAAGATGGAGGAAAGGGAATAAAAAGTGTATGTGAAACAAAAGTTTTAACAGTCTGTCTAACCAATTGGGATAATTAAGTTTTACTTCAGCCCTCAGGAAACCCCAGGGAAGTTTGTGGCATCCCAGTTCATGTGCATATTAAGTAGGGGATCATGTAACCTTCATGCAAAGCTGGAAAGGGCTGGATTTGAAGGAGCTGTGGCCCTCATTTGGAGCTGTATCAGTCTGAGGCAGCCGTGTTCATCCAGGACTGCACAAAGTTGGGTTTGGATTCACCAGAGCTCTCCAGATGAGAAGGGGAGGCTTTGGAAATGTAGGGAAGAACATGAGCTGAGCCAAAGGGGTGGGAYCCCTGCCCAGACATCCCTCAGAAGCACTCAGCAGTGGGACGTCAGCAGGGATCCCTCAGGGCTGCTGGGAGAGGGTGAGCAATGTTCTCTCTTTGTCRCACACAAACCCAATTCCCATTTCCCTCCCTTCTGACTGGTGCAGGACACAGAAAAGATTTCATCACTGTTGGTGCCTGAGGTGCTGGAATTAGGTCCCACTTTATCCCAGTGATGCCTCAGGTCGGAGCTTTTCTATTTTTCAGGTTCTGTGCTGCTTTAGTGTGTGGCTCTGGGTTCACATCAGGGGATGCTGAGCTCTGTGCACAGAGCAGGGAGACAAAACAATTCCTGCTCCAGCTGGGCACCAAGGACAAATGATCCAAATCTCAGCCCCAGAGCACAAACACCGTGGGCTGGAGAGAGAAAAACAAGCAGGGTGGGACTGGATGGGCTAAAGCTGGAATGGGACAATGAACTGCAAGATGCAAATGGAGCAGAACTGATCCCAGGGAGAGACCCCGTGCCCAGCCGTGCATTTTGGGGCCATTTTGGTTCATCTTGGGTTCATTTTGGACCATTTTTGTTCCATTCTGAGTTCATTTTGTGACCATCTTGGTTCATCTTGGGTTCATTTTGGGAACATTTTGGCTCATTTTGGGTTCATTTTGGGGCCATTTTGGTCCATCTTGAGTGCAGCCCTGGCTGGGCTCTTGTGCTGCCCAAGGTGGATCCATGGAGGAGATGCTTTGAATAAATCCCTGCTTTATTCTGTAACTCTGTCCAGCCTCTGCTCCAGCTCAGCCTACACAGGACATCACCCCAAGCCACTCTTGCCATTTAGAGCTTTAAAATGAGGTGGATGCCCAAGGAGGGCACAGGACCCCAGGATTGGCTCAGGGGGTGCTGAGTMGGGTTTGCCACAGCCCCAGCACACTCTGCCTTGTGACTGAATGGGAGTTGAGCTGGAAGAAACCAGGATAATTCCCTCAGATTCTCATTAATGGTGTCTCCCCGTGGAAAAGTTGGAATGGGAGGAACCTCTCCAACAAGGGCAGCTTTGTCCCCTCAGCAGCTTGGTTGGCAAAGCAGCAATTTTAGCTTTTTCCAAACATTCTTATCTGCCCAATGTACCCAAATCTGCTCACCCTCACCCTTAATCCTTAAGTTTCCTACAACATAGGAGCCATTCTKAGATCTTCACCCAGCCCTTCTTTAATACTTAAAACTCTCAGTTTACACTGACATTATTTCTTCCATTCAATACCTGGGCATTGAATTTGATTTACCTGGGTAAATCCTCAGCTGTTGAAATCAGCCCTGTTCCATGGGATAAAATTCACACTGGGGGCTTTTCCAGATTAAAGAAAAAAAAAAAACAAAACAAAATAAAGTTTTAATTCTAAATGAAGAAGAAAATATGAGAAGGTTTTGTGTCCAAAGTGATTCATTACAACGTTTGTGGGGTCCCTGAGTAGATCCCAACCAGGTGCAGGAAGAGAAGGAAAGAGGACGGAGGAAAGAGACTCATTTTAACACATCAAGCACTAATGATATCCAAAGTCACAGCTTCCAACCCTTCCCTCCTTTTTCCTTCTTCAGCCCTCAGTCCTCCAGCAGTCCCAAATATGATYCAGCACTTCAGGAGACAAACATTCCTATGGCATTTCAGGAGTGCGGGGTCGGGAGAGATTGATCTACCAAGGCCTTGCAGCCAGGGGGGATTTTCTAGCCCCCCAAACAATGCTGTTATAGAACATGTCCTCACAAAATATTCAACCCTTGCACATTTCCATTTTGGGCTTGCAACCAGGTGTGTCTGAGCTCTGTGCAGCAGGGTTTTCACCCAGCGTGGTTCCTGGAATCAGAATGCAGCTTTATCCCCGTGTGTTTTCTCCAGCAGCCTCAGTTCCTGGACAAGCAGTTCTTGCCTTGCACGTAGGTCACCTCCATGCTGGAAAAAACCTGCAAATAGCTCACCTCATGTCCTCCAAAACACACAGGCATCTTCCCTGAGATGTTTCTCTTGGATTTCTTGGCCTGGCTGTCTGCAGGGTTGGGAATGTGCAGACTGTGTTACCTGTGCTCCGGCTATTTTGACAAAGCGGTGGGAACGGAAGGATTTAGGTTGTGGCACCCTCTGAGCTCACTTTTGGGTGATCCCAGCCAACAACACTGGGAGCAAAGAGGACATTTAGCTCAGACCCTGCACCCCAGAGCTCTGGCCTGGAGCACTGCGGCCAGCCCAAGCCACAGTGGTGGTTCCCTGTCTCAGGTGGCAGCAGCACATTGCTGGGAATGTCCCAGGCTCGCTCTCYCGGGTGACTTTGTGCCACAGCAGCCCTTTCCCAGCAGCTCAGTGACAAAAATGGAGCATTTCATGAATTAGCTGCTCTGGAAGGAGCTGTTCAAGCTGCTCTGCAGGGCAGAGGGGGAGGCACCTGCCAGGAGGGCTGGGCTGGCTGGGATTTTGGTTCTTGGAAAGGTTTTGGACTGGCTAGTTCCTAGAGTCCCCTCCAAGCCCAATCTCTCAGGATCCTGACCATCTGTATTTTCACCTTTTTTGCACCCAAAACTTGTCTTTAATTCTTTCCCAAGCCCTCAGTGTGCTTATCCCTGCTAAGGACCAGAAAACTCCAGTCCAGGCCGAGCACTAACCCACCCCACTAATCAGAGAAGGGTTAAAACCACGATCGGCGGGCACGGCCCCCCTGTTCTCTGCAAGGTTGGTTGGAATTGTGACTCGAGACTGACAGCTTGCCTGAGTGTTTGTGGTTCAGCTCAAAACCACAAGAGCCAGAAGCACATGGTTTACATTCAGGGTCTCTCTGCAGCTAACACGAACCAGTTGTTCCAGAAGCTTGGCTATCTCTTGGAGAAGAGTTTTGCACCAGGATCAGCCTTGATTCACCCCAGACGGCCCTTTGGAAACCCAAAGCAAAAAAAAAAAACCAAAAAAACAACACAACAAAAACCCCCCAAAAACTTCCTAAACAAAGCTTCACATTTACTTTTTCTTGTTTATTTTTGCAGCTTGTAAAGGAGCTACTAATATCCTTGTTGTAAAAAAGAAAAAAAGAGAGGAAAAAAGAAGAAAATTTGAAATGCCAATCAAAAGCAGCACCGAATTAGGGAGTGTTTACTTCAAAAATATGTTTTTTGTTGCCTTTTTTAAGGCAAATTCCTGTAATGTAGTAATGTTGGGGAGGGCATGGAAAGATGAGACTTAATTGACTCAAAAAATATATTTAGACCAATCTTTTCAAATTTGGATGGGTAAAATGAGACACAGAGTAGGGCTAAGGTTTAGTCAATGAGCTTGCACATAAAAAGCTTTAAAAATACCCSTAACACTGGTCACTGAGCTGAATTCCACTGTCACAGAGAACCATGGGTTTAATGGAAAGGAAGGAAGGAAAGGATGGAAATTAAAATGAACAAGGAGGAATGTTCAGGTGTGCATAACTCCACAAACCAGGTGAAGCCATCATCACGAGTGGGAATCAAGTGGGGGTCAGTATTTAAACCCCAGGTTTCTTGTCCTCTCAGTGATTATGTGCCCTGTGCTGCTCGTCACTGAGCTCAGGTTTAGCACATCCTCTCTGTATTTCTCAGCCCTGGCTGAAAGGAGCTGCTCCCACAGAGGTGGGACTTGTCACAGCCAGGTGTGACGTGCACAAACGCTGGGCCAAACAGCCCTGGCAGCTGCAGAGGCAGCAGGTCAGGCAGTGAAATCACATCAGCAAGGCAGAATAAAACCATGCAGATTTGCTTTTATTATGTGAATTATGCACTCCACCAAAATGAGGCAATGTCCTTCAGGTCCGCTTAGAAGTGAAAGAGCAGTAATTCAATAAATTATTGTGGTGAGGAAAGAAACCCAGTGCTCAGTTACCCCAGAWCCCAGGTATTAGGGCTGAAATGAATTCTCCTCTAACAATTTCCCATCACCCAACCCCTGYGATTATTTGTTTTTATCTTTCTCCTCCTTGATATAAAACTGCTTGCAAGCTATTACATTACAACAACGTGGAACCACCTTCTGTCCTTGGATGTGAGGAGGTTGAAAGAGAGAAAGAATCCTTCCCTGCTGTGTCTCTCTATCTCCTAGTTAGGAATAAGTGACCATAAAATCTGTGGATGTGTGAAACCACAATATATTCCCCTGTTCTGCCATTAAAAGCCACTCACGACACCAAGGTGAATCAGGGGTGGGAGGAGCGTGTGATTATACACCAGCAGTTTGCTTCCAAGAACAGATTACATTTCTGGGAATTCCAAATACCATATATTTTATTTTAGTATTATGGGAATTTTCAAAAGGCTTCTAACGTTACTGCTCTTTAAGCTGCTCTATAATCGCGGGGTAATTTTTATTAACAAAAAGATTTTATACCCTGAGAGCCASGCAGGGGCTGGGGCTGAGCAGGAGGCTCTGAGGGCTGAGATGCTCTGGAGGTGCATCAGAGCTGCCCTGGCAGGTTTAKACCTGACTGGAAATGCAGGTTTAAGGTGAATCTCTGTTGTTTGAGCCATTTGGCTGCACTGACCTTTTCACCACACACACACACACACACAGTCTTAGGGACCCTCCTTCTCTTCCCCTCCCTCCTGTTTCTTCAGACCTCCAAAGGTTTGCACCTCTTCACTTTAATGATCACATTTTAGGCCTCTCTTTCACAAATGTGATCGTTTGCAAACAAAACACCCTAAACGGAAACAGAAGAATTAAGAATTAACCAATTCAACTGCTTTTGCTTTAAAAAAACCCTTTCATGGTGGAAAGTTTTTGGTGTGTTTTGATGTTCTGTAAATCTAAAGCAACATAATCAAGGATGGAAGCCCAAACTCTCCTTCTGTGGGACTCTACAGAAGGGAAATTCTGCCTCTGGAGGAGGATTTTRGCTTTTCTTCCAGACAGAACCAACCTCCTGAACAAACCCACCTTCTGCTGGGCTTTGCTTCTGTGGTAAAAAGAAATTTTAAMAAAATTAAATTAATTAATTGAAAACTAATGGTAAAAGCAAGGTTCTAAACTGGCAGAGGGCAGGGGTYGGTTACATTTTAGGAAGAAATCCTTTACTGAGAGTGGGGTGAGTTCCTGGAACAGGTTGCCCAAAGATTTGTGGAATCCCCATCCCTGGCAGTGTCCAAGGCCAGGTTGGATGGGGCTTGGAGCACCCTGGGATGGTGGAAGMTGTCCCTCCCWGTGGTTAATTAAATGARTAATTAATCAMTTAATTAAATGATTAATTAWTTAATCAGTTAATTAAATGATTAAATTAATTAAATTATCTTCCTAAGAAGATAATTTAACCCAACCCAAACCATGCTGGGATTCATTCCATGAGGATGAGCTGGGAAGAGGAAACGCTCCAAGCTCTTGATGCCTACAAAATGATGGACGCTGAAATGCTCGGAGCAGGGTGATCCCTGTTCCTGCCTCCGTGTGCTCTGGGCTGCGTGGGAGWGCTGGGGGCAGAGAAAGGAGCCCCCAGACTGTGCAAAGCAGTGCCAGGAACACGGAGAACCCTGCGGGAAGACGGAACGTTCCAGAAGCYTTCGTCTGCCGCCGAGCGCGCAGTTGGACGGCAGCACTGAGAATGTCCTGCCCAATTTGCTTTCAGATCTGTTTATTTTATTTCCTGGGGACTTTTTAGTCCTGCCCATTGTGAGTGCCTTTGGTTTCAGRGGGTTTTATTTCAGGGATCGACCCGAACCTGCTGAAAAGGGAAATTGTGACCCTGGCAGATGCCATGAGCCACAAATACCCCACGGCACAGCCCCACCAGAGCCTTGGCGAGGCTCACAGAGGGTCCTGAGGTGGGAGGGACCCCCCAGGATCGAGTCCAACACCCAAATCCCACCCTGGGCYTCCCTGGAGTGGTGTCCAAACATTCCTGGAGCTCCAGAAGCCTCAGGGTTGTGCCCATTCCCTGGGCAGCCTGGGCAGTGCCTCCACCCTCAGGGGGAAGAACCTTTCCCAAAATCCAACAAAACCTCCCCTGACCCAGCTCCAGCATTCCTGGGTCCTGTCCCAGGGAGCAGATTGGTGCCCAGCACCAGGTGGGTTTGTTCAGGAGGTTGGTTCTATCTGGAAGAAAAGCGAAATTCCTCCTCCAGAGGCAGAATTCCCCTTCTGTAGAGTCTCACAGAAGAGTTTGGGCTTCCATCCTTGATTATTTTGCTTTAGATTTACAGAACATCAAAACACACCAAGAACTTTCCACCATGAAAGGGTTTTTTTAAAGCAAAAACAGTGAAATTGGTTAATTCTTAATTCTTCTGTTTCCGTTTAGGGTGTTTTGTTTGCAAATGTGGCTRCCAGTGTCTGGGATTATCAGATTCCTTTTGATGCCTGATATTATGACAAGTTACTTCTRCCATTTTTTCTATTGAGACAAATCATGTTTATGGAAACACAGGAAGGGAGGGAATGATACCTTCAGGTTTAGGTTTTACTTTCCTATAAATAAAACCACCTGAACTGCGTTTTGTTTGGGAATGGAATGATTTTCTGCAATAAAAATAATAATAATTAAAAACAGAGTGATATTGTACCAAAATCAAACTGAAACAAAACAGTATTAAATTAATAATATTAAATAATACCACTTTTACCAGAATGGGAAACTTTTACTCTTAAAAAGCTGAAATAGCTCAGTGTTAGGGCTCTCAAGAGAGCCCAAAATTTTCCCTAATTTTAATGGAAGTGTGATAACCTCCTGTGGATAAGGATCAGGAGCCTGCTTTGTGATTCAGGACATTTTCTCACATGAAGACAAATAATTCACTTCTTTGTGCAATCCAGGGGTGGCCCCCAGAAACAAACCCAATAATTATTTACGAACTCTCTGATCTTGGTTTGGCCTTACTGGTCCTAAGTGTGGAGCAGCTTTTTCCACCTGGGATGGGGAAGTGCAGCTGTGGTTGGGAAGGGGCTGGGAGGGGACACAGCTGGGAGGGACATGGCACAAGGGGGACCTGCCCCAGCTGAGGAGCRYYAGCCAGGGAGAAATTTTTATCTGACAGCAGGCCGTCYTTGTTAGAYAATTCTTAACATAATTAAGGTTGGAAAAGATCTCCAGGATCATCAAATCCAACCTTTGGCTGAATCCTGATGTTCCCACTGAACCCTTTGAGGTCTTCTCCAGGTTAAGGCTCCATGGGGCACGTGGGGTTGGACTAGAGGACTTGAAGTCCCTCCAGCCAAACCACTCAGTGATTCCAATGATTCCACTCCCACATCCCTGCAGGCCTCTGTCTGTCCTCCACCTCTCCTTTGTGACAAGACACTTTTGGACTCCAGCTTGGAATGTGATGGAAGCTTCATCCCTTCCATCATCAGTGGAAATTTTAATTCAAATTACTCAGCTTGAAGGGAAGGGCATTCCATCAAATACAAAGGCATCTCCAGCTGAGGAGCAAGCCAGGGAGAAAATTATCTGACTGCAGCCCTCGCTCTTAGAGAATTGTTATACATAATTAAGGCTGAAAAGACCTCCAAGATCATCAAGTCCAACTTTGGCTGAATCTGATGTTCAGACTGAACCTATCAGGTCTTCTCCGGTTAGAGGTCACATAGGGTGGACTAGAGGACTCTGAAAGTCCCCCAGCCCAAACACTCATGTGATTCCATGATTCCACTCCCCACATCCCGCAGGCCTCTGTCTGTCCTCCACCTCCTCCATTTGTGACAAGACACGTTTTGGACTCCAGCCGGAATGTGATGGAAGCTTCATCCCTAACCCATCATCAGTAGAATATTTAATTTCAGATTACGCAGGGCTTGAAGGAAAGGGCATCTCCATCAAATACAAAGGGCATCTCCAGCTGAGGAGCCAAAGCCAGGGAGAAATTATCTGACTGCAGCCCTCGCTCTTAGAGAATTCTTAACATAATTAAGGTTGGAAAAGACCTCCAAGATCATCAAGTCCAACTTTGGCTGAATCCTGATGTTCCCACTGAACCCTTTGAGGTCTTCTCCAGGTTAAGGCTCCATGGGCCACGTGGGGTTGGACTAGAGGACTCTGAAAGTCCCTCCAGCCCAAACCACTCAGTGATTCCATGATTCCAGTCCCCACATCCCTGCAGCCTCTGTCTGTCTCTTGTTACATCTCCTCCCTTTGTGACAAGACACTTTTTGGACTCCAGCCTGGAATGTGATGGAAGCTTCATCCTACCCATCATCAGTAGAATATTTAATTTCAAATTACGCAGGGCTTGAAGGGAAGGGCATCTCCATCAAAATCAGATCAGCAGCAGCAGCAGCACCTTGAAGAGCCAAGGCGGAGCTTTGGGGTTGTGCAGGAGCTCCAGAGGAATGGCCATCGAGGCCTTTGTGGGGTGCACAAACACCAGGGAGGGTTCCAGGAGTGTCAGTGACCTCAGCCAGCCCAGACACACGCTGGAGTCCAGCTTACAGCTGACTGGAATGCTGAGGTTTCACTGGCCCCCAGCCAGTTRGAAACCCACTCGAGCCACCCCGGTATTTTATAACATTGTAAAGACTTTATTGTTTCAAACATTTCAAAAATTCTCCACGCAACCTGGCGGCCTCCCAAAACCATCTCAAATGAGCCAAAACTATCAGCAGCCACCCACCTTCCTGTCCATTATCCTCTGATTAATGACATTCCACCACCAGGGGCTGACATTTGGGGTCTCCCTGCTGCAGGACCTCTGTGTGGGTGCTGTCCCTGAGGCTGCACAGTGTCCGTGGGGTTGGCAGCTCTGTGTAACTGGGGGTGGCTCTTTGGCATGGGGGGACCCTGCAGGAGGGGCTCTGGGGGTGCAGAGAGASCAGGGCTGGCAGCATCTTGGAAAACCTTCGCTGGACATGGCAAAGCAGGAGAAACCAAAACACATGGAAGTTTCTGTTTCTGGATGGTTTTTGTTTCTGGATTGGTTCTGTTTCTGGATTGTTTCTGTAGCTGGATCCCTATTTCTAAATGATTTTTGTTTCTGGATAATTTCAGTTTCTGGATCGTTTCAGTTTCTGGATAGTTTCTATTTCTGGATTGTTTCTGTTTCTGGATCCCTGTTTCTAGATTTTTTTTTTTTTTCTAGATTGTTTCTGTTTCTGGGCCATTTCAGTTTCTGGATTGGTTCTGTTGCTGGATAATTTCTGTTTCTAGATCCCCGTTTCTGGATCATTTCAGTTTCTGGATAATTTCTTTTTCTGGATTGCTTCTGTTTCTGGGTCTCTGTTTCTAGATGGTTTTTGTTTCTGGATTGGTTTTGTTTCTAGATCATTTCAGTTTCTGGATTGGTTCAGTTTCGGGATCATTTCAGTTTCTGGATTGGTTCAGTTTCTGGATAATTTCTGTTTCTGAATATCTGTTTCTAGATTTTTTTATTTTCTGGATTGGTTCTGTTTCTAGATTGGTTGTTTCTGGATCATTTCTGTTTATGGATCCCTGTTTCTGGGATGGTTTTTGGTTTTTTTGCCCATTCATCTTTTACCTTCTCAGGCAAAACAACCATAAGAACAACCTGAACAAATAATACCAGCCAACCTCGTCAGCTGGAATTAATTCTTGAATTAACTCCATCAGGAAAAAGAACAGCAATGTTTATTTCCTGTTTCAGATGCAATGAGCAGATGATAATTAGTGAAAGGATTAAAGTGGTTTAATAAGGGTGGGAAGGCCCTGGCACAGGTGCCCAGAGAAGCTGGGGCTGCCCCTGGATCCCTGGAAGCGTCCAAGGCCAGGCTGGATTGGGCTTCGAGCACCCTGGGATGGTGGAAGGTGGGGATGGAACTGGATGAATTTTGAGGTCCCTTCCAACCCAAACCAAACCATTCCAATCCCGTGATTCCATGATTCCATGATTGATTCCATGATTCCATGACTGATTCCATGATTCCATGATTCCATGATTGATTCCATGATTCCATGATTGATTTCATGATTCCATGATTCCATGATTGGTTCCATGATACCATGATTGATTCCATGATTCCATGATACCATGATTGATTCCATGATTCCATGATTAATTCCATGATTCCATGATTGATTCCATGATTCCATGATTCCATGATTGATTCCATGATTGATTCCATGATTCCATGATTCCATGATTGGTTCCATGATTCAGGCACCTTGCTGAATGGCCATGCCGCTCTCTTGTGCTGTGGATCCAGGAGGTTTTCCAGGGAAGCAGCTTTTCCGACTCAAACCACGAAGAAAAGACTCAGAAGTGCTCTGGAATCAGAAGCTCCCACCTGGACAATGTCTCCGAGTCCCTGCATTGCCCTGGGCACGTGACAGAAGATGAGCAGAACATCTGCTCTGTGATTCCACCCAGAGCTGGCCATCCAAACAGCTTTCAAACCTGGACCAGAGGATCATTTCTTCCTAAGAACTGACCTTCCCAAAGCATTAATTCTGGTGCAAAGTAGGCACAAGGGCACGTGCTGCTTTGCTGTGTGGGTCCTTCGGCAGAGTGAGGTTTTATTCCTGGGCTCTGTGCTCACCTCCACCCAGAATTTGGTGCTGTTTTTGTTCTATACACAAACATTTCTGGCTTCATTCCTGCTTGAATCTTTWCATGTACGTGTTTATTCCCATGTCTGCACCAACATACAGCCCAAATGGGGGTGGGAGCCCAGCAGATGATTTTTCAGGAGGTTTTATTTCCATGAGAAGCTTCAGAGCACATTTTCACTCAGCACTGACTCATCGTTCTCTCTCTCTTTATTTTAATTTTTTTTTTATTGCTGCCTAATCCAAGAAACTCTGACTAAGTCAGCTCTGCCACGTCCCGAGTGTAGCAGGGATTCCTTGATGCAAACAGAACTGGTAATTCTCCTCAGAAATAGCAAGAAATTGCTATTTGTGGGCTCCTGCTTTACGCAATGCTGACCTTGGCTGAGGCAGCCCCAGTGGAAAGGGCCGTGGTGCATGAAGTCAGTGCCACTGTGGTAAATAAAGGCCCAATTTCAACATCTCCTGGCACAGCAGGCAGAGCTGGGCAGGGGCACGGAGCTGGATTTTCTGAGCAGCAGTCTGGGAACCTCATGGCTCTGTGTCATGGGGACACAGCCCAGCTCGGTGTCTCAGTTTCGGTGAGTCCTTCCTGAACATGCAAAGCCTTTCCATGTTCTGCACGGCCATTAACGAGASCTGGCACAAAAACTGATGGGCTGGGAGCACCACAAGAGGGTTTTGTCAGTGGCCCAGGCTGCTGGAACTTCAGAGGGTTGCAGGTATTGACTGAAAAAAAAAAAAAAAATAGAGAATAAAAATATGAGAGCCCATTTCAGCACTTCAGCTTGGCAGAAAGAAATCACTGAGTGAGACCAGGGCTAGGCCATGATTTAGCCTCACACAGACCAGTTTAGATGGAAAAAGTCAAATTAGGTGAATACCTGCAGCCCATAAASCCCAGTGACATGTGTACATGTTTCTAAAACAAAACACAGCTCAGACTCCTGAAAAAGGCCAACTGCCCTGGCTCAGCCTGCCCAGAGCTCTGCCCTGTAGGGCTGATCCATCTTTTTTCCCCTGTAAATCCTTAAATAACACCATGAATAGTCAGTACCCATCAAGTTCCCTTTGCTGAACAAAATTAGATTGTAAAATCAGGCTTGGGGAACCCCAGATTGGCCTTTTCCTGTGGCTGGACAATCCTCATCCCAGGAAGGGATCAGGGACCCTGTGGCTGCCCCAGAGCTCCTTGAACAGGGTCATTTCCCTCTTCCTCATCCTCTCCAGCTGCATTTRAACCCCCAGGAAAGAGCTGGGACCATTTCCCTGCTGGATGTGCCCCTCCTATCAAGGCAGTGTTTTCACCCCAACCCCTTGTGTGATGTTTAAATCGATAAATCCGTGGATCTTCCACAGCTTGATTAGCTCAATTCCAGTGTTTTCCAGGGGTGTTTTCCCTGTCTGACATTTCCCACATGTGTTTGCTGCACAGCTTCTTCCCTGCACAGGCTGTATCCTCGTTATCACATGAAATCATGTTTTACTGGGAGAAATATCACCTCAGAAACACACTGGAGGCACCTGAGCTGGTTTTTTTCTCCCCAAATTCTCAGCTTTCTTTCATCAGGATGGTTTTGTTGAGATGATATTGCCTCTCCTGGGCGTCATTCACGGGAGCTCCACTGTGGTGATGAATAAAACAACTGTGGCCAGACTGCAATAAATTAATTGCAGCATTTTATGTGAGTAAGAGAACGGGCAGGAGACCTGAGACTGAAACCCAAATCTGCCTCTGACTCGGGWTCCGTGGTTGAAAGATTGGTCTGAAAAAGAGAAAAGATGTCAGAGTGGGAAGAGGGAGTTTGGGGGGAGAATAAACCCAAAGCAGCCCAGCACGCTGTGGTTTCTAACAAGCAATTTGCAGTCTCCATTTCCAGCCAGCCAAGTACARGGAAGATCTGAATTTCTAATTTAGCAACTGCATGTTATGTTTTGTGAGATGCAGAAAGTTTTTTATYGATCTGTGTCTCTGACTTTTATTGGCTGGAAAGTGATTGTGGAGCTGTGGATTTCGGGAGTCCTCCAAAATCCCAGGGCCAGGAGGGAGATGCCAACCTCCCTCCCCAGCTTTTATTTTGACTCAAGGAGGGTCTGAGTTCCAGATGTGCTGCTGCAGCTCACAGACAGATTTCACCTTCCAGGTGTGCCACAGCTCCCAGTCTTGCTTTATTAAGCACTACTTTAATCTTAGTCTACAGTGGGAAAATGGGGTTTTGTCCAGTTTAATGGAATATTTAATGAATTAACCAATCACACAAATTGAAGCCCTGTGATGCCTCAGGTTTGAGCTTTTCTATTTTTCAGGTTCTGTGCTGCTTTAGTGTGTGGCTCTGGGCTCACATCAGGGGATGCTGAGCTCTGTGCACAGAGCAGGGAGACAAAACAATTCCTGCTCCAGCTGGGCACCAAGGACAAATGATCCAAATCTCAGCCCCAGAGCACAAACACCGTGGGCTGGAGAGAGAAAAACAAGCAGGGTGGGACTGGATGGGCTAAAGCTGGAATGGGACAATGAACTGCAAGATGCAAATGGAGCAGAACTGATCCCAGGGAGAGACCCCGTGCCCGGCCGTGCATTTTGGGGCCATTTGGGTTCATCTTGGGTGCATTTTGTGACCATTTTGGTTCATCTTGGGTGCAGCCCTGGCTGGGCTCTTGTGCTGCCCAAGGTGGATCCATGGAGGAGATGCTTTGAATAAATCCCTGCTTTATTCTGTAACTCAGCCTCTGCTCCAGCTCAGCCTTCTSAAGGCATCACAAGCAGAGGAGACAAACCCGTGCTGAAGTCCAGGGTCCAGTGGGGTGTTCAGGATCCTCCTCCTGCTCAGGGAGAGCAGCCAGCCCTGCTGTGGGAGCAATCCTGGCAATCAAAGGTGGGAATGGCTTCAAATCTCACCACCAGCCCTAATTCCTGGAGATTTTTGGCATAATAACGTCCATTTGGGGAGGTGCAGCCCTGTGTTCTCATGTGGCACTTGCTCAGCCTGCAGGGAAATCCCAGCAGGAACCCTCAGCCTCTCCCCATCCTGCAAGGACCAGGAGGGAGGAAATCCAYAGCAAAGCATTTGTTTGATAACCCCAAATTTACGTACAGATATTTACAAATTATCAGACCCATGGCTTTGCCAGATGAAATTCAAACTCAATTCTGTCTGTGAATATTGGGCAAGGGGAGCCTTTTGCTCTGGGATGTGCCATGACTTGGAGTCCTGACTAAACCTGGGCTCCTCTTGGGCAATCAGGATCATTTTCCAGGGAGATTTCAGGGATTAACTGGCCTGGTAAATCCTGTGGGGTGGGAAGCATTTTACAGCTGTACCACGGCAGTTTATTAATTTATTAATTGCTTTTGCTGTGAGAGGATGAACAAGTTTGTTTTTCTCTCCTTTCCTCAAACCTAAAAAGCAAATTTTACATTCATTTTTAAAGGGAGGGCATGTTCCAAACTGTATCCTTTTAAACACTGACATATTGATCTGAAATATTAACATGTGCAGCATTCCTAGGACAAATATTGCTGATTATTTGTCTTATATTAATCAGTATTTTACCCTTGATTTTCCAATCAAGGGTAAAGCCCACATTGCTATTTTTAACTTACTGATATTTTTACCTATTAAGGCACTGCCAAAATCCAGCATTTTAATGTGGATGTGACCACTATTTTAGATATTTTGAATTCTGTGTCTAAACCCTTGACAGTTTCAAGTGAGCACATGAAATTTTTCTGCAGGATTTATCTGTGAATAAATCAGAGAATCAGATACAGTTCAGTATCTCACTGCCAGACAGGGAAGAATCTGTGTCCTCAGCTTCCTGTGGAATTAAATAAAAAAAAAAATAAACCAGAAATGTGGGATTTGAGAGGGGAGAAAAAGCCCTGATTGCTGGAACCTTTCTTTTTTTTTTGATTTTTAAATCCTTCCTGAGCWGACTGGCCAATTCTTTTCCCAGCATTTCGGGCCAGTCTGGGAATTTGGGAGGTGGGATTTGGTGTGGGGAGTTATGGAGTGTGGGAGCAGTGATGATGGGCAGGCAACAGCTCCTGGTGGTAATTCCAGGGGTGGGATTGGGGCTCAGAGCAGAGGGGCTGGACAGGAGCTGGGATGGCAGCAGCTCATCAACAGCACCTGGGATCACTCCCAGCTCCAGCTCTGKCTTTTCCAGAGGGATCCTGGGGTTGGGAAAGCCTCAGGATSTTGGCTGGGCCATGGGGAGGAGCTTTAAATATTTGAATATTTAGATATTTAAACAATTAACTGTTTCGCTATATAAATATTTATATATTTAAATATGCAGGTGTGTAAATAATCAAATATTTCAATATGTAGATAGTTAAATATTTAAATAWTTAAATATTTAAATAGATAAATAATTAAGTATTTAAATATTTATATAATTAATTATTAAATATCTAAATATTTAAATAATCTTGATCAGCTAAGGGAACTTGANTTAAATAGATAAATAATTAAGTATTTAAATATTTATATAATTAATTATTAAATATCTAAATATTTAAATAATCTTGATCAGCTAAGGGAACTTGAGGGGTACTGCCTACTCATGGTGTTATTTAAGCACTTACAGGGATATTTGAAATCAATCTGATGGAAGWTGATAGAAAGTTATTTTTCCTCCTTTTTTATGTTTATACAGAGCTTTTCATCCAGGGGGAACCCAACTGCTCTGGAAGCCACTGCTGATAGATAACCATGGGACAACTGAGGGCAGGCAGGGAAAAAATTTGAAATTCAAAATTCAAAATTCAGTAGGAAAATCCAGGGATCCCCCAAAAATAACCTGGTTAAAAGAAACAAGGGCTGAAAAAGCGTGGAAGCTGCAGAACGTGCAGGGGACCATTTGCAGAATGAGCAGGGGATGATTTCTGGGACACAGAAACTCCAGGGACAATCAAAACAACCCTCAGGGATCGAGGGAATGCGGGAACTTGGTGGGTGCTGACTACTCATGGAGTTATTTAAGGGTTTACATGGATATTTGAAATCAATCTGATGGAAGTTGATAGAAAGTTATTTTTCCTCCTTTTTATTCTGCTATAAATTTGTAAGAACATCTGGCTCTCCCAAAGAACAGATCCTTCAGTTCTGTTTATCCTCAGGATTCAGCAGTGGGCCCAGCTGGGACAGGGGAGACGAGCCGGCACCGAGCCCCAGTCCCAACTTCCCAAAGTGGAGCTTTGGGGGGATTTTGATGTCAAGTTTTCCTTTCTTTGGGTGGAAGGGTTCAGGAGCTTTGGGAATGTGTGGCCAGGGAGTTACAAACCCTACAGGGCATCATCCCAACTTCCTCCTTTGCTCCAGCCTCCCTCTCCCCACAGTGCAGGATTTCCTTCTGGAGAATCCATAAAGAAAARTCATAGAAAGCCAATTCCTRCTCTTTTTGTGAAGAAAAAATAAAAATCATAACTTTCTTTCTCTTTCACAGCAGGAGCCCCATCCTGTAAACACCAGGCAAACCCTGTCAAAACATTGGGAATAAGATTTTATCTATTTTCCTTGGATGTTTCCCCCTGTGCCCTCTCCTTTGTGGATCGTGGTTAAAGTGATAATGAGTAAACCCTGGGATTCCTCCAAAAATTTCAGCCAGTGCTGGAACCGTGCACAGATACCCAAAAAAAATCCATGTCCACAGATTGTCAGCACCCAGATTTGAACAAAAAATAATGGTGGGGACCCCCCTGTAAGCATGGAATTAAAAAGGGAATGTTAAAAGGGAATGATCTTATGTTTATACAGAGAATTTAATGCAGGGTGAACCCAAGTGCTCTGGAAGCCACTGCTCATGGATAAGCCATGTGTTCCAGATTGCAAGGCAAGATGTGTTCTGTTACCATCTGTTGGCAGCTGTCTTTTGTCAAGTGGGCAGTTTGCCTATCTCTCTCTGAGTGAACACCCACTCCTCCTCTGGGAGACACTGCTGATAAGAGGCCATTGAATGTCACTGCATGGATGATAAGAAGTACAGCATCCCATTGGGAGATGTGAGCCCAGAGGGAGGAGCCAAGCATTCCTACCTGGATAGAATCTGGAGATTCTGGAACACCAGCCAAGCATTCCTACCTGGATAGAATCTGAGATTCTGGAACACCAGCCAAGCATTCCTACCTGGATAGAATCTGGAGATTCTGGAACACCAGCAAAGCATTCCTACCTGGATAGAATCGGAGATTCTGGAACACCAGCCAAGCATTGCTACCTGGATAGAATCTGGAGATTCTGGAACACCAGCCAAGCATTCCTACCTGGATAGAATCTGGAGATTCTGGAACACCAGCCAAGCATTCCTACCCGGGATAGAATCTGGAGATTCTGGAACCAGCCAAGCATTCCTACCGTGGATAGAATCTGGAGATTCTGGAACACCAGCAAGCATTCCTACCTGGATAACAATCCTGGAGATTCTGGAACACAGCAAGCATTCCTACCTGGATAGAATCTGGGGATTCTGGAACACCAGCCAAGCATTCCTGCCTGGATAGAATCTGGAGATTCTGGAACACCAAGCCAAGCATTCCTACCTGGATAGAATCTGGAATTCTGGAACACCAGCCAAGCATTCCTACCTGGATAGAATCTGAGATTCTGGAACACCAGCAGGCTTCTCCGCTGGATTTCCAGAGGAACAGCAGCTGCCTCTTCCCTGGATCCCCAGAGCAGAGACTGCACCTTTCTCCAGGATCCCTGCTCCAGCAGAGCCACCCCTGACACTGCAGGAGGCTGAGCCACAATTCCAATGGCACTGCTGCCAGCACCTGACCACAGGGTGTCAGGCTGTGTTCTGACTCTGTCACTGTGTGGTTTGGTTACTGCATTGTTTTATTTTATCCTTTTATTTTCTTCCCTATTAAAGAATTGTTATTCCTGCTCCCATAATTTTGTTGCCTGAGAGCCCCTTAATTTAAAATTTATAGCAATTCAGAGGGGAGGGTTCATTTTCTCCATTTTGGGGGAGGCTCCCACCTTCCTTATCAGGCATCTGTCTTTCCAAACCAAGACAACCATGGGACAACTGAGGGCAGGCAGGAAAAAATCCAAAATTCAGTAGGAAAATCCAGGGATCCCCCAAAAATAACCTGGTTACAAGAAGCAAGGGCTGAGAAAGCGTGGAAGCTGCAGAACGTGCAGGGGATCATTTACAGAACAAGCAGGGAATGATTTCTGGGACACAGAAACTCCAGGGAKGATCAAAACAACCCTCAGGGATCGAGGGAATGAGGGAGGTTTTTCCAGCCCCACTTGGATGTGCTGACTGTGCTGTCAGAGCTCCGAGGGCTCTGCGAGGACAGTTTCCATTTGTAATGTTAATTTAGCCATAAATTCTCCAGCTCCAATCCCAAGGCCAGCTCGGTGCCATTCCCTCATGGCAAATGTTCCCCAGGCTCCAAATATCCCAGGGTTTGTTTGGGGGTCACGGAAGGGGAAGGGAAAAGAACGTTCTTGAATGTAAGCTGGGTTAAAACTGAATTTTAACCTGGAAAAGGTGAAAGGTTGGTGGTGTTGAGTTTGGGGAGCTGCAGTTTGGATGAATTAAAGCCCAATTTTCCCACCTTATCTTGGGGTATCCCTTCCTGGGAGCCCCAGTTTCCCATCCCAGTCACCCACAGACCAAAAAGGAGACAACTGGAACACTTTTCCAAAATCTGTGGAGATTGTCCTTCCAAACAGACTCTTTTCAGGCATTTAATGAAATYTTTTAGCTTTCAGTAAAGACAAGAAACTTCTAATGTTTTCCAGGATGTATCTTTATTTAAGAAAAACCTGATTTTCTCCAGGAAACCAGGCATTTTGTTGGAATATTTTAATTTTCTCAAGCCCCAGTGTTTCTGTCAAAGACCAGCCCMGGTTGTTTAGTGGAAAAGAAGCCAAGGAGTGCTGGGGAGGCTTAATGGGATCAGATCTTAGCTCAGACTTTGCTCTCAATGTTCCTTGAATCAGTTCTAAATAACACTTCAGGGCAGCCTAATCAGCTATTTATTTATTCATTGATTCCTCTTTAAATAAATCTGATGGAAGTTGATAGAAAGTTATTTTTCCTCCTCTTATTGTGCTATAAATTCGTAGGAACATCTTGCTCTCCTGTGGCACCCCAAAGAACAGATCCTTCACTTCTATTTATCATTAGGATTCGTCACTTTTTTTGGAAAAAACTCCATGTTCCCTCCCTGCTCCTTACCCTTTATTTTTTAGGAAACTCAGGCACTTGAAAGCAAAACAGAGCAGCAAAGCAAAGCACACTCAGCACTAATCTGGAAACGGGGGAAAGGCACTAAAACAGCTTTTATTGTTGAAAACCCAGCCTGAAGTTTTCCTCCTATAAAACAAACAAACCTTGGTGACATTTGTTGGAAATTCTGGGAATGAGTGGCTCACGAATTCCATTGCAGTTCTGTAAAAGCAGCCCAGCTCGAGCTGCCATGGAACCAGGGCTCTGATTCCCACTTGGACAAGRGGGGAGCTCCACAATTCCAATTCCATTCAATTAAATGGAATAGAAAATTCAGATTWAAATCATGCCGGGCTGAGCATGCTCCAAGAGGATTTGGAGCTCCTGGCCTGGAGGGTCCCTTTGGGTGAGGAGGGTTTGCTTGGTGGAGGAAAACTTTAATCTGCTGGAGGTGTGAAAAATTCCTAATAGGAGCCCCCTGGTCCTGGAAATCACRGGATTTTAGCCCATTTTTGTGGGAGCAGAGTGGGTTTTGGCTATGGAGTGGAAAAGACACTGGGTTTTGGCTGCCTGGCAAAGGAGAAGCTTTGTGGAGGCCACACAATGAAAACAATTCACACAGTCCACACAATCCATGAAATCCACATGATCCTCACCATCTACACAGTTCCACACGACCCACACCATCCACATCCTCCAAAAAATGCAAAAAAATTCACACAATCCCACACAAACCCACACCATCCACACCATCCACAAAATCCATATAATACTCACAATCCAAAAAATTCACACAATCCAGAGAATCCACACAACCCCATACAATCCCACACAAACCCACACCATCCCACAAAATCCACAAATACCCCCACAATCCCCCCAGTCCCCACCATCCCCACCTCCACACCCAGCTTTAGCCCATCCAGTCCCACCCTGCTTGTTTTTCTCTCTCCAGCCCACGGTGTTTGTGCTCTTGGGCTGAGATTTGGATCATTTGTCCTTGGTGCCCAGCTGGAGCAGGAATTGTTTTGTCTCCCTGCTCTGTGATCAGAGCTTACCAACCCCTAATTGATGCCTTGAGAAGGCTGAGCTGGAACAGAGGCTGGGCAGAGTCACAGAATAAAGCAGGGATTTATTCAAAGACCTCCATGGATCCACCTTGGGCAGCACAAGAGCCCAGCCAGGCCTACACCCCAGGTGAAACCAAAATGGTCCCAAAATGAACCCAAGATGAACCAAAATGGCCCCAAAATGAACCCAAGATGAACCAAGATGGCCCCAAAATGCACGGCCYGGCACGGGGTCTCTCCCTGGGATCAGTTCTGCTCCATTTGCACCTTGCAGTTCATTGTCCCATTCCAGCTTTAGCCCATCCAGTCCCACCCTGCTTGTTTTTCTCTCTCCAGCCCACGGTGTTTGTGCTCTGGGGCTGAGATTTGGATCATTTGTCCTTGGTGCCCAGCTGGAGCAGGAATTGTTTTGTCTCCCTGCTCTGTGCACAGAGCTCAGCATCCCCTGATGTGAGCCCAGAGCCACACACTAAAGCAGCACAGAACCTGAAAAATAGAAAAGCTGAACCTGAGGCATCAAAGGCAACCTGAGAGAGAACATCCCAAAAATCAGCCTGGCCAAGGAGCTCTCTGAGCTCTTAGAGCACTGAGAAGGAGCTGCTGGTGGYATAATAAATAAATCAAGCAATAAATCAAGGAATAAATACCCAAATAAATCAGGGAAGAAGGAAAGAAATGGAGAAATAGGCCTGGTAGCTTTCCACCAGCTGGGTAASCCTGAGGCACTGGATGTCCAGCACGGAAAGCCCAGTTTGGAGCTGGAATGTGGGAATGGTTTTGCAGGGCTGGACTGGTCAGAAACCTTATGGAATTTGTCACATTTTTCAAGGATGAGGGGAAGAATAGAAACCACGAGTGAAAGCACCCCAAATAACCACAAATAACTACAAAGGGAGCCCAAGCTTGGGGTTTTAGGCTGTCTCTCCCCGGCCCTAAGTCCTTTTCCTGTTTGCCTCAGCTTAGCCCCAAAATACGTCAGAGACTCCCAGGAGACTTTTCTGCCCTGGAATGGCCTCTGGCTGCTCCCTCATCCTCAGCTCTGAGGGTTTCTGCTCCCTGTAAATCCCCATTTCCCCAGGAATGCATCCCAGGCAGCCATTTGCTCTCAGATATTCACTCTGCCACCTTGTTGGGTGCATTTTTTGCATGAAATTCTATGYAATTTGTCACTTCATTCCCATTTTTCTGTCCTGAAGGAGAACAAGTGTCCCTCAGCATCAGGTAGAGAATTTGGTGTCCCCTCCTCACCCCAGGGGTTTCTCTCCAGACTTTTTATTCCTGTTCATTTGGGTTCATTGTCCCAGATATTCCCTGCCCCTCACATATTGAGAACTAGAGCCATGCTTCCAGTAGGGAGTCACTTCTGGAACAGCTTGAGAGTTTTACCAGCCAAGGTGGACATTTTGGAGCACCAGTTTTCCTAAAGCCTGGAATTCCTGTGATTTTTGAGGGGAAAAAKCCAAACAACCCAGGTCTTTTATCACAAGGATTGTTGTTTTCTGCGCTGTGGCCGCTGGGACCCAACCTCCCGGGCCACTTGGGAAGGGTGAGATTTGCAGGAATTCTGTCAGCACTGCTGTGATTTCCCACCCATCCCAGGATCCCAGTGCCCTGCAGCTCTCCTGGAGCCCAGGGGCTGTTCCATGGAATGTACATAATCCATATAAACCTTCCAGATCCGGGAAATCTCCCATGGACTGGGGCTGCCATTGTTCCACTCAGACGCACCACAAACCTCACAGAGTCTGTGGTCGGTCCAGCCCAGCGCACTCAGACGTGTTCCTTTCCAATTCCTTCCCAAGCAGCCCTTGGACATTCTGGAATGCACAAAGTTCCTGAGCTGCCCTTGCCAGGGGAGAGACCTCGCTCACCTGAGGAGCCCTGCAGCGCCTCAGCTCCCCTGAAACCCAGCTGAGGATCAGGTGGAGTTACTCTAAAACTGGAAATGTCCACATGGACTCTTTATCCAGCCCTTTGGATTATTAAAATKCAAAAAAAAAAWKWMCTGCTTKWWAAAWAWYYMGMMMT
>NDFG01000090.1:234973-246739 GCA_002167245.1 Sporophila hypoxantha
TTWWWAAAAWTGGGGTTTTCATTTATAAAACAGAACAATGTTTAAACTCTGTGCCTGCAGACCAGTGCAGGACTGAGAGAAATTTTGCATCCCTRGAGTCACTTGGAAGCAGAAGTGGCTGCAAGTSTGAGTTTTTCATCTGAACATCCCCACTYGAGGCATTTTAATCAGGTTTTCTTTGTCCAGGAGCATTTCATAATCAGAGTCAAGGTACAGATACCTGACCCATAAAAGAATTGGATTCTGTTTGCTTCCCTCATGAAGGAGCAAGTGGATTGATTTGGCAGCTAAATTCCAGCCTGAGCTGGGAAATTGGGGATCTTCTCTTTTATTTCCTGCCTTCTGTGCAACACAAAAAGTCCCTCTCCCCCTGCATTCCCCACCTGTAAAATCCAAATGTTTTCATGGTAGTTTTGTTAAAAACAACGGGCCAAAAACTCCAGAGGTGCTCAGGTGGTGTTGTAAGGCAGGAATGGAGCTCCTGCAAACCTCAGGTGGCCAGACAGAAARGGCCCTTGGGACAGCAGAGCCTCAGGAAGCTCCTGGAGCTCAAATAAACACTCCAGAGCAGTTGCTTGGACACCCTCCTGCAAACCTGCAAAACAAGGGTGGGAGCCTTGTGAGCTGCTCCGTGCCCAGGTTAGAAATAGGAAATTCTGCTTCATGGTGTTACAGCTCCTCTCCTCATGACCATGACTCAGGAGAGCAGCAAAAAAACCCCATSGGATGGAAGCTGGACACCCCTCCCAATAAAGGGCTTTAAGGGGTTTGGGTGAACTTTGGCAGAAATCTGGGAGGCTGAGGACATGAATCCTCCCTGCTGAAAACCTGCACTGGGCTCTTCCTTATCACAGCTGACCTTTTATTTGTTAAGTCCTGCAGGATCAAATTGCTGGCCTGGGTCTGGAGCAGGAGGTGGGACCTCCGTTTCTGCTTAGTCTTTCTAGGAAAACGGGCACGTTATGAAAACATTCAGATAATTAATTGGCCTCATTAAAGGCTCTGGACCTCACTCATTCTAATTAGTCACCAATAGGGCAGTGATTTAATAATGAAAAAAAGGGYYAAAAAAYCCACCTCCACTCTGTCAGCTCAGCCTTTACTCAGCTTTTACCCACCAGGCTGGAGGGGAGGATGTGCTCCCAGCAGCAGCTCTGCTTTTGGCAGGGTCACTCCACCCCAGAGCAAGTCTGGAGAGGATGGAGCTAAATGTGGCAAAGAGATCAGGAACTCGTGATCACCCCGCCCTGCCCTTGTCAGCCAGGCTGGCGTCCACCCTCCCKAGTGTCATTCCTGTGCAGGAAACCTTGGAGAGCACAGGGAGGAGGCTGCTGGAAATCTGGGGTGTGACAGTGTTCACAGGGGTTTTCAGGTGAGGGAAGAGATGAGAATGTTGACTCCCTGTTCAGAAGGCTTGATTTATTATTTTATGATATAAACATTACATTAAAACCATACTAAAAAGAATAGAAGAAAAAGGTTTCATCTCAGAAGGCTGGCTAAGCTAAGAATAGAAAAGAAAGAATGGTAACAAAGGCAGGTGCCTCAGACTCTCTGTCCGAGCCAGCTGGACTGTGATTGGCCATTAATTACAAACAACCACATGAGACCAATCACAGATGCACCTGTTGCATTCCACAGCAGCAGATAACCATTGTTTACATTTTGTTCCTGAGGCCTCTCAGCTTCTCAGGAGGAAAAATCCTAAGGAAAGGATTTTTAATGAAAAGATGTCTGCGACACTGGGGCTCTTCACTGGCACCCCCTTTGTTCCCAGGCAATTCCCATCTTGCTCTTCCCACAAGGACAGCTCAGGAGTGGAGGAAAAGGAGCTGAGTCCTGCTGCCTCTTTTAGGATCCCCAGATTCACATGTTCCATGTGCTGCCTTTGAGTCACCCAGTTTATCCCAGTCAGGASCAGGACACTGCTCCAGGCTGGAGCCTCCCCGTGTTTGTCCATCCTGGGACAGCACAAGCACAAATAATCCCGGAAAACCACAAAAAGGTGGCTCAGCAAGGATAAATAAGAGAGTCTGGAGCACAACATTTGCAGCAGTGGGTGGGCAGGGCTGGGGAAAAATGGCCAAAATTGGTGCCTTCAGCACTGGTGGTGCATCAGGGGGTAAATCACACACGGGTGGTCTCAGGAGCTGAGGAACTTCTAAGGTCACATTCCCAAAGCTGTCACATCCTCRCCAAACTGATCACAACTGCTTTGCCTCTCAAAATCTCACCTRCCTGCTCCCATCTCCGTGCTCCTGGATGGTGCCATCCTGAAAATTATGTGTTTAGGGATTGTATCTGAAAATAGTGATGGAATATGTGCACAGGCCCACCGTAGGCAGGTGAAGAGAGATTTACTGGCTGCTTTTTAGAACTAAATGTCATGATTTTGTACAGATTGTGCTGGGGTTTAATGAGCCTGAGCTCCTATGACCTGGCTGGGTCCAGGACATTCCCCTAAAATTAGTGACAGCAAGATCCAAACCCAAGGTCTGGTTACAGGCAGAGTTGGAGGAAGGCTGTTGAATCAGGAAAATAATCTGGTTTAGCCACCCCATATATTTGACAGTTAATTTTGTATCTGTATTGAGGAAAAACACCCCAGAAAACTGGTTTTTATTGGGCCAGCAAAAGCTCTGGCTTCTGGGCACCTTATTAATAATATTCTTCTGCAGGAGAGGGACGCAGTTCTTTATAAAGATTTATTAATAGTCATTATTATTTGCACAGGAGCTTTAATGTGCAGTAAAAGACCTATAAAGACCAGCAACCAAAGGAACTCTTCGATTTCACGCCGATCTGCACTAAGAAAATACCTTTTTTTTTTTCTTTTTTTTTTTTTCCAGATATTAATAAAACAAAGAGCTTTCAGGAGCAGCCCCAGCAGAAGGCTAATGTAAAGTGATATATTTGAGCCCCAGGAGGATGGTGTAAGTTACTCTTGCCTCTGAGGCCTGTTTATTGTGTTTGTCTGGTTGCCCTGGGAACCAGCTCACGCCGTTTCACTTTATTTTCTAATGTTCCTGTAAATGTTAGGTAAGGCCGGGATTTATTATCCACTGTCAACACCTCCGGTGGAACGCGCCGCTCGCTGGCGTTTCCTTGGCACCGAGCCCTCCCTGCTCCCTCCGACCAAAAAACCCCTTTTTTCTCCCCCTGAAACGTGTGTGAGTGTGCACACGTGTGTGTGTCTGGGCATCCCCATCCCAACAGATAAAMCCCAAAGTTATTTATTGATTTATCCAGCAAATCCCAAAGGATTCCGCGGCGATGGCGCAGGGTGCTCKGCACGGGGGAGCTGGCTGGGAGCCGTGACTCATTTTTGGGGTGAGGTGGATGTTTAGGGGCTGGGGAAGGAGTGTTTACCAGGAGTGTTTATTATCCCAAAGGCAGCAGCGGGATCCTGCTGCTGCTGTCCCCAAAGAGCTCGGGTAATTCGGAGCGATGAATCATCAGAATTATTAGGGCTGGAACGAGCTGCTTTCCTCTCCTCTCCTCCAGCAGTCCCTCGGCATGACAGGGCACATTTGGTGGCAGACTGGTGGGTGTGAGGCTTATTTTTTAATTTGCTTTTTTTTGCCTTGGGTGGTACCTCCCAGTCTCAGAGCCGGTGTTTCACTGGGGACACTCTTAACCTTTGAAATCTCCAACAACAAACGCAGCCAGTCCTGACTCCCTGAAAAGTGTGGCTTGGATTCTGCCTGTCTTTTCCTTRGTCCTGCTGGGAGCTGCAGCCTGGTCTCTCCTTCTCATTTCCCTGGGGAGGGGTCTTGCCCACCTCCCATTTTCCTGTACACAGGAACGTGTTCCTGCTCCAGTTCCAGACAGGAATTCCCAGAATTCAGAAATCCCAGAGCCCTATCTCCCAGAATTTCTGCACCAAATATATTGTCAGATTCGGAATGGGCTGCCCAGGGAAGTGGTGGAGTCACCATCCCCAGAAGTGTCCCAAAAACCTGTGGATGTGGCACCTGAGGATGMGATTTATGGTGACCACGGGGGTGCTGGTTAGACTGGATGATATTAAAAGTCTTTTCCAGCATTAATAATTCCATGATTCTGTGATCTTCACCTATTCCTCTTTGCCTTGTCCCCAGCAGGATGGATTTGGGCAATGATTTGGCATGGCTGCAAATGCCTCTCTTGCCAAAAAAAAAACCCCTCACTGTGGACATTTGAGCTCAACTTTTCTGCTGGTGGGATTTGCCTCCATTTTTACAGAGGGATTTGGATTCAGCAGTGGTGGGGACAGGGTGAAGAGCTGAGCTGGATCAATCCATGGGGAAAATCCAAGAAATTTGTTTGCGCAGTGGATGGGCAGAAAAAATCCAAAATCCATTTGTTGTCCCCACTCCTGGGGCTGATCCCACCTCCCACTGCTCAGGAACCTTCCCTGCTGGGCAGGAACCCTTCCACCATGAACAGCTCCATGGAAATTCCACCACCCAAAGCACTGGGATGAGGGTGCAGGTGATGGGGAATAYCCAAAAGATTTGGGAATGCAGGTGGGAGAAGGCCTGGAGCAGACAGGAAGGAAAGGTCAGATGGGGAAAGTTGGATTTGGCAGTGCCAGGCCAGGGAGAGTGGATTTGTCTTTTGGAACAAGTGAAGGGTGGTGAAATCTCTAAGGGAATATCATAAACTGGAATTCCTGTTTCYTTTGTGATGCTGAGGAATCCAAATCTAAATTCCCAAGTTCTGRGTGAGAACTGGAGTGAGGTGGGATAAATTCATATTTCAACGATCCTCAACCAAAGCTTTCCATGGACTCAGGTTTGTGGGGGTGTTTCCCAATAAAACCAGCCCCTGCTGCTTTGTTTCAGGGGAGATGATGGAGACAAAATGGATTTTTCTTTGTTTTTCTGARGAAGGCATTACAGGAAGGCCAAAGCTGTTCACAGAACTCTGGATTTTCCAGAGCCTTCTCAGGAGAATCAGCTCTTGGAATTTGTACCAGCATCAGCCCCTGCTGAGGTTTTACCTGCACCAGTCAGTACAAACACATCCCTCACCCATCTCCACTTCAGGGGATATTTCCAAATGTACAAAGTGTGGTTGGAACTATTTAAAATGAAAAATGCCACCCTTAAAGAAAAAAAAATGTAATGGGCAAAATACCTTTTTAATGAGCCTGAAATGGGACAGAGATGACAYTGACAAGAGTAACTCAGTGAAATCCCAGCTGCTCCTTTTAATTGCTCCTAATTTTCTCTCAGGTGCTGGTAATTGGAACAATTTGCCTTCAGGAACCTGTGAGGTCTCAGACATTAATTGATTTTGTCTTGCTTAATCAACCTCACCACAAACCAGAGCTCGTTTCACTGCCTGGTTTTCAGCTTAGAGCTGTTCTGGGTGAGARATTGGGCAGAAAATGTGCCCAGCAGCCACCCAGCTCCATCACCCAAACCACTGAGTCAGGGAGAGCTGAACACCTCTATTTGCTGTTCTATTCCTGAAAAATGCCCCTAATGAGACAGCACAGCACTGGGAGATGGATGAAACAGAAAAAGGTGCAACTCGGAGTTTATTCCAGCTCAAGCAGCCCTAACAAATGTGCTGTTTGCAGGCATTTTTCTTCCTTGTGCTGGGAGAGCAGCTGAATTTTAATGGAAAAATGAGCTCTGCCTTGCAGGGGCAGCAAGAGAGAYTAAATCACAGAATGGGCTCTTTAATTTTCTTTTGAAAAACAAGTCCYGTTCTCAATGTTGTGGTTTAAGGAGGCTCTGTTATTCTATTTCAGGAGAATTTATTCCATTATCATCATCTGGTCCAGAAAAACAGTGGAGGAGACATCTCAGGAAGCACTGGAGTGGTCACAGGGTCAGTGTTTGGGAACAGGAGCCATCCTCAGGGCTGACACCCCAAATCCCCCAGGTGCTGTTTCTGAGCTGGGTGAAGCTCAGAGCTGCRTTCACTGCCCTGTTTATCCCACATTTTGCCTCTTCCCTCCCATCAGAGCCRCAGGAAAACCCAGGGGATGTTGGTGAGCACTCCCAGAAAAAGGGGAGCTGGATTGATCTGGAATTTGGTTTCACTCTGATCCTGCCAAACCCAGAGCCTGAATTGCTGCAGTCCAGGCACCGCTTCAGCAAAGTTGATTTGCTGCTCAAAAACCCCTCATCATTTCAATTTTTTCCCCCCTAACGTTAAGTTTGCCCTATTTAATAAATTCTTCATTGTTTCATRGAATAAATTTGAAGTTCTCCTGTGCATTAAGCAGCATTTTGAAGGTGTTGGTCCCTGCTGGATCAGTGCATCCTCTCCAAAAACCTTTTCGTGGCTCTTTCCCATCTGATTTGAGGCCAGTGAGGAGAATCCCCCCTCAAAAGGAGCAGTTCCATGTTTGCTGCATGGACACCAAACACGATTCCTTACAACTGTAAATTTCCATTTGCCATAACCCAATTTTTAAAAGGAAGTAGATGGTGAGCCTGGAAAGATTTATAGCTCCATTCTAAAATATCCATCATTTAAAACTCAGCCCTGCTGCTCACATCCACTGKACTGCCCCAGATAGACTGCTAAAGTACTTAAAAAATGATAAAAAAAATACTTGACAATATATCCAGATATTTCAAGCCCTTTTGTGGGGCATGGACAAACCCAGAGCCATATTTCATAAAACTCATTTACATTTCAGCTCTATATTTTTTGCTCTTTATGTCCTTTTCCATGGCTCTGCATTGCCAAGGCTTTTCTCTCTTTTTTTTTTTTTTTTTTTAATTTATTTTTTGCAGAAATAGAAATTTTCCTTGCTGTGACATCACTGCCTGTCCTCAGGAGCACCCCCACCCTCACAAGATCTGACCTCAGGTGTTGGATTTTTAACTTTTTTGGTGGAACCATTCTTGCAAAACCCAAAGATTTACAGGCTGGGAAAGGTTTGTAACGATCCCAYATTAAGGGTGGGACTTTCCAAACAGTCCCAGCCTTGAGAGTTTGAACTCCATTACCCAGCAGCTTTTCAAAGCTCCACCCTGGAGCTGGGTGAAATTATTCTGGTGGCGTGGAGAGCGTATTTACCTAATGTCAAATATTAAACATTGCTGCCCATTAAAAATATAGGCCCTCATTATATTTGGCCRGGTGGAAATGTGCAGGAGAGAAGGAGCAATTCTCCTTTCCAGGCCTCTGGAGRTTGGCAGAMGGGCTGGCACTGGTTTTTGGTGTCTGRCTGTGGGTTAGGAGCTCCTTTTTGGGGAGCTCAGTCCCATCCTGGTGGAAACATGCAGGAGAAAAGGAGAAATTCKATTTTTCAGGTCTCTGGAGCTTGACAGAGGGACTGGAGCTGGTTTTTGGTGTCTTTTTGTGGGTTAGGAGCTCCTTTTTGGGGAGTTGAGTCCCATCCTGGTAGAAATGTGCAGGAGAGAAGGAGAAATTTGATTTTGCAGGCCTCTGGAGCTTGACAGAAGGACTGGCACTGACTTTTGGTGTCTTTTTGTGGGGAAGGAGCTCCTTTTTGGGGAGCTCAGTCCCATCCTGATGGAAATGTGCAGGAGAAAAGGAAAAATTCCATTTTCCAGGTCTCTGGAGCTTGGTGGAAGTCTGGCACTGGTTTTTGGTGTCTGCCTGTGGGTTAGGAGCTCCTTTTTGGGGAGCTGAATCCCATCTTTGGGCCACAATTACCTGGAAGCCCTCAGAACTCAGCAGGGCACTGACTTTTGGTGTCTTTTTGTGGGTAAGGAGCTCAGTTTTGGGGAGTTGAGTCCCATCCTGTGCAAAAGTGCAGGAGAGAAGGAGAAATTTGATTTTCCAGGTCTCTGGAGCTTGGTGGAAATCTAGCACTAATTTTTTGTGTCTATCTGTGGGTAAGGAGCTCCTTTTTGTGGAGCTGAGTCCCATCCTGGTAGAAATGTGCAGGAGAAAAGAAGAAATTCTCCTTCCCCAGCTTCTGGAGCTCGGTGTAGGGACTGGCACTGATTTTTGGTGTCTTTTTGTGGGTTAGTAGGTCATTTTTGGGGAGCTCAATCCCCTCTTTGGGCCTAAATTACCTGGGAGCCCTCAGAGCTCAGCAGGGCCCTGATTTTTGGTGTCTGTCTGTGGGTAAGGAGCTCATTTTTGGGAAGCTGAGTCCCATCCTGGTAGAAATGTGCAGGAGAAAAGGAGAAATTTGATTTTCCAGGCCTCTGGAGCTTGGTGGAAATCTAGAACTGATTTTTAGTGTCTATCTGTGAGTTAGAAGCTCATTTTTGGGAAACTGAGTCCCATCCTGGTGGAAATGTGCAGGAGAAAAGGAGAAATTCCATTTTCCAGGTCTCTGGAACTTGGTGGAAGTCTGGCACTGATTTTTGGTGTCTGTGAGTTAAGAGCTCATTTTGGGGAGTGAGTCCCATCCTCAGGCCACAATTACCTGGGAGCCCTCAGAACTCAGCAGGGCCCTGATTTTTGCTGTCTGTCTGTGGGTAAGGAGCTCATTTTTGGGGAGTTGAGTCCTATCCTGATAGAAATGTGCAGGAGAAAAGGAAAAATTCCATTTCCAGGCCTCTGGAGCTTGGTGGAAATCTAGAACTGATTTTTAGTGTCTATCTGTGAGTTAGGAGCTCCTTTTTGGGGAGCTCAGTCCCATCCTGGTGGAAACGTGCAGGAGAAAAGGAGAAATTCCATTTTCCAGGTCTCTGGAGCTTGGTGGAAGTCTAGCACTGATTTTTAGTGTCTGTGAGTTAAGAGCTCATTTTTGGCGGGGGTGAGTCCCATCCTCAGGCCACACTTATTGGGAGCCCTCAGAACACAGCAGGGCCCTGATTTTTGGTGTCTTTTTGTGGGTAAGGAGCTCAGTTTTGGGGAGTTGAGTCCCATCCTGTGGAAATGTGCAGGAGAGAAGGAGAAATTTGATTTTTCGGGTCTCTGGAGCTTGGTGGAAATCTAGCACTGATTTTTGGTGTCTGCCTGTGGGTTAGGCGCTCCTTTTTGTAGAGCTCGGTCCCATCCTGGTGGAAACATGCAGGAAAAAAGGAGAAATTCAATTTTCCAGGTCTCTGGATCTTGACAGAGGGACTGGAGCTGATTTTTGGTGTCTTTTTGTGGGTAAGGAGCTCAATTTTGGGGAGCTCAGTCCCATCCTGATAGAAATGTGTGGGAGAAAAGGAGAAATTTGATTTTGCAGGCCTCTGGAGCTTGACAGAAGGACTGGCACTGACTTTTGGAGTCTCTCTGTGGGGAAGGAGCTCAGTTTTGAGGAGTTGAGTCCCATCCTGATAGAAATGTGCAGGAGAAAAGGAAAAATTTGATTTTCCAGGTCTCTGGAGCTTGGTGGAAATCTAGCACTGGTTTTTGGTGTCTGTCTGTGGGCAAGGAGCTCAATTTTGGGGAGCTCAGTCCCATCCTGATAGAAATGTGCAGGAGAGAAGGAGAAATTTGATTTTGCAGGCCTCTGGAGCTTGACAGAAGGACTGGCACTGACTTTTGGTGTCTTTTTGTGGGGAAGGAGCTTCCTTTTTGGGGAGCTCAGTCCCATCCTGATGAAAGTGCAGGAGAAAAAGGAAAAAATTCCATTTTCCAGGCTCTGGAGCTTGGTGGAAATCTAGAACTGATTTTTAGTGTCTTCTGTGAGTTAGGAGCTCCTTTTTGGAGGAGCTGAATCCCATCTTAGGGCCACAATTACTGTGAGCCCTCAGAACTCAGCAGGGCCCTGACTTTTGGGTGTCTTTTTGTGGTAAGGAGCTTTCAAGTTTTGGGAGAGCTGAGTCCCATTCCTGTGAAAAGTGCAGGAGAGAAGGAGAAATTTGATTTTCCAGGTCTCTGGAGCTTCGGTGAAACTAGCACTGATTTTTGGTGTCTGTCTGTGGGTAAGGAGCTCCTTTTTGGGGAGCTGAGTCCATCCTGGTGGAAAATTGTTGCAGGAGAGAAGGAAAATTTGATTTTGCAGGCCCCTGGAGCTTGACAGAAGGACTGGCACTGACTTTTGGTGGTCTTTTTTGGGAAGGAGCTCATTTTTGGGGAGCTCAGTCCCATCGTGTAGACATGTGCAGGAGAAAAGGAAAAATTCCTTTTTCCAGGTTCTGGAGTTGTGGGAATCTGGCACTGATTTTTTGGTGTCTTTTTGTGGGGTTAAGAAGCTCATTTTTTGGGGAGCTGAATCCCATCTTTGGCCACAATTCTGGAGCCCTAAGAACTCAGCAGGCCCTGGACTTTTTGGTGTCTTTTTGTGGGTAAGGAGCTCATTTTTTGGGGAGTTGAGTCCCATCCTGATAGAAAGTGCGGGAGAGAAGGAGAAATTCCATTTTCAGGCCCTCTGGACTTGGTGGAATCTGCACTGATTTTGGTGCTTTTGTGGGTTAGAAAGCTCCTTTCTGGGGAGCTGAGAACCCATCCGTAGAAATTACAGGAGAGAAAAGCAGAAATTCTCCTATGCCGCCCAGCTGGAGGCCCAATTTATTTTAATTCCCCCAAATTAAAAGATTCACCTCTAAACAATCTTGCCAGGTTTAAAATGGGATTACTCCAGTGCTTTCAATGAATATTTTCCTCCTCTCACTCCTCTTTTTTCAGGGAGAGGGCAAAGGGAGAGGGAGGTGAGGGACTGATATCAGAAGCAGTTTGGATGGCAGGAATTGGTGTGTCCCTGCTCCTTTTCAGGTAAATTAATGTAAATAAATATAATAAATATTTACACATGAATATAATTATATATAATGTAAATAAATGTAAATGTTATTTTGTGATAGCCACTATAACATTTTATCCCAGGGAAATGGCAAAAGTTGTATTTCCCAAATCTCCCTAACTTGAAATTTGTTTAAGGTCTTTCCCTGGCCACATTGAGGGGAAGATAAGAGGAATTCTCTTCATATATACTGATTTTGTGCACTGTTAGTGGCCAACACCAAGGTGAAAACCAAATTAAATCATCACCTCTGAATCCTCTTTACAGGTTTAAAATGGGATTATTCCCAGTGCTTTAATCAATATTCTTCCTTCTGACTCCTCCTTTTTCAGGGCAGAGGGGCAAAGGGAGAGGGAGGTGAGGGBCTGGATATTCCAGAGCAGTTGGGTGGCAGTTGGGTGGCAGGAGTTGGTCCCTGCTCCTTTCAGTGATGTAAATTTTATATTGTGATAGCCACTGTAACATTTTATCCCAGGAAAATGGCAAAAGTTGCAATTGCCAAGTCTCCCTAACTTGAAATTTGTTTAAGGTCTTTCCCTGACCACACTGAGGGGGAAAAAAGAGGAATTCTCTTCATATATACTGATTTTGTGCACTGTTAGTGGGCAATACCTGGGTGAAAAGCAAATTAAAAGCATCACCTCTGAATCATCTTTTAAAATGAGATTACTCCCAGTGCTTTAATGAATATTCCTCCTTCTGACTCCTCCTTTTTGAGGGCAGAGGGGCAAAGGGAGAGGGAGGTGAGGGCCTGGATATTCCAGAGCAGGGTGGCAGTTGGATGGCAGGAGTTGGTCATGTCCCTGCTCCTTTCAGTAAATATAATGTAAATAAATATAATAAATATTTTTAAATAAATATAATTATATATAATGTAAATAAATGTAAATTTTATATTGTGATAGCCACTATAACATTTTATCCCAGGAAAATGGCAAAAGTTGTATTTCCCAAATCTCCCTAACTTGAAATTTGTTTAAGGTCTTTCCCTGGCCACATTGAGGGAAAAAAAAGAGGAATTCTCTTAATATATACTGATTTTGTGCACTGTTAGTGGCCAACACCAAGGTGAAAACCAAATTAAAAACATCACCTCTGGATCCTCTTTACAGGTTTAAAATGGGATTATTCCCAGTGCTTTAATGAATATTCCTCCTTCT
>NDFG01000090.1:246764-274767 GCA_002167245.1 Sporophila hypoxantha
CAATTCAAAACAACCCTCAGGCGATCAGAGGGAATGCGGGAAAACGTGGTGTAGGTGTCTGACTACTCTGAGATATGCTATCTCTTACGATGCGATATTGAAATCCAATTCTGATGGAAGTTGATAGAAAGTTATTTTTTCCTCCTTTTTATTCTGCCTATAAATTTGTAAGAACATCTGGCTTTCTCCCAAAAGAACAGATCCTTCAGTTCTGTTTATCCTCAGAAACTTCAGCAGTGGCCCAGCTGGGAACAGGGAGACGAGGCGCACGACCCAGTCCCAACTTCCCAAAGTGCGAGCTCTTGGGGGGATTTTGATGTGCAAGTTTTCCTTCTTTGGGTGGAAAGGGTTCAGTGAGCTTTTGGAATGTTGTGGCCAGGGAGTTACAAAACCCTACAGGGCATCATCCCAATTCCTCCTTTGCCTCCAAGCCTCCCTCTCCCCACAGTGCAGGATTTCCTTAACTTGGAGAATCCATAAAGAAAACTCATAGAAGCCCCAATGCCGCCTCTTTTGTTGAAGAAAAAATAAAAATCATAACTTTCTTTCTCTTTCACAGCAGGAGCCCCATCCTTGCTAAAACACCAGGCAAAACCCTGTCAAAACATTGGGAATGAAAGAATTTTATCTATTTTCCTTGGAATGTTTCCCCCTGTGCCCCCTCCTTGTGGATCGTGCGTTAAAGTGATAATGAGTAAACCCTGGATTCCTCCAGAAAATTTCAGCAGTGCTGGAACCGTGCACAGATACCCAAAAAAAATCCATGTCACAGATTGTCAGCACCCAGATTTGAAAAAAAATAATGGTGGGGACCCCCCTGTAAGCATGGAATTAAAAAGGGAATGTTAAATGGAATGATCTTATGTTTATACAGAGGAATTTAATGCAGGTGAACCCAGTGCTCTGGAAGCCACTTGCTCAGCGATAAGCATGTGTTCCAGATTGCAAGGGCAAGATGTGATTCTGTTACCATCTGTTGTGCAGCTGTCTTGTGTCAAGTGGGCAGTTTTGCCTTATCTCTCTCTGAGTGATCACACCACTCTCCCCTGGAGGACACCTGCTGATTAAGCAGGCCATTGAATGTCACTGCATGATGATAAAAGTACAGCATCCCATTGGGAGATGTGAGCCCAGAGGGAGGAGCCAAGCATTCCTACCGGATAGAATCTGGAGATTCTCTGGAACACCAGCAAGCATTCCTACCTGCGAGTAGAATCTGAGATATCTGGAACACCAGCCAAGCATTCCTACCTGGATAGAATCTGGAGATTCTGGGAACACCAGCCAAGCATTCCTACCTGGATTAGAATCGGAGATCTGGAACACCAGCCAAAGCATTGCTACCTGGATAGAATCTGGAGATTCTGGAAACACCAGCCAAGGCATCCTACCTGGATAGAATTCTGGAGATTCTGGAAACACCAAGCCAAGCATTCCTACCCGGATAGAATCTGCAGACTTCGGAACACAGCCAAGCATTCCTACCTGGGATAGAATCTGGAGATTCTGGAACACAGCCAGCGAAGCATTCCTACCTGGATACAATCTGCGAGATTCTGGAACACCAGCAAGCATGCCTACCTGGATAGAATCTGGGATTCTGGAACACCAGCCAAGCATTCCTTGCCTGGATTAGAATCTGGAGATCTGGGAACACCAGCCAAGCATTCCTACCTGGCATAGAATCTGGAGATTCTGGAACACCAGCAGAGCATTCCTACCTGGATAGAATCTGGAGATTCTGGAACACCAGCACGGCTATCTCCGCTGGATTTCCAGAGGAACAGCAGCTGCCTAGCTTCCCTGGATCCCCAGAGGCAGAGGACTGCACCTTTCTCCAGTGACTCCCTTGCTCCAGCGAGCCACCCCTGACATGACAGGAGGGCTGAGCCACAATTCCAATGGCACTCTGGCCAGCACCTGACCCACAGGGTGTCCAGGCTGTGTTCTACCTCTGTCACTGTTGGTTTGGTTACTGCATTGTTTATTTTATCCTTTTATTTCTTCCCTATTAAAGAATTTGTTAATCCTGCTCCCATATTTTTGTTGCCTGAGCAAAGCCCCTTAATTTAACAATTATACTGCAGCAATGTCAGAGGGCGGAGGCGTTTCATTTGCTCCCAATTTTGGGGAGGCTCCCACCTTCCTTATCAGGCATCTGTCTTCAAACCAACGACACATGGGACAACTGAGGGCAGGCAAGGAAAAAAATCCAAAAATTTCTAGGAAAATCCAGGGATCCCCAAAAATAACCTGTGTTACAAGAAGCAAGGCTGAGAAAGCGTGGAAGCGTGCCCCAGAACGTGCAGGGATCCATTTTACAGAACAAGCAGGAATGATTTCTGCGACCAGAAACTTCCAGGGGAGATCAAAACAACCCTCAGGGATCGAGGAATGAGGAGGTTTTTCCAGCCCCACTTGGAGTGCTGACTGTGCTGCAGAATGCTCCGAGGGCTCTGCGAGGACTGTTCCATTTGTAATGTTTAATTTAGCCATAAATTCTCGCAGCTCCAATCCCCAGGCCAGCCGGTTGCCATTCCCTCATGGCAAATGTTCCCCAGCTCCAAATATCCAGGGTGTGTTTGAGAGGCGTCACGCAAGGGGAAAGGGAAAAGAACGTTCTTGAATTTTAACCGCTGCGGTTAAAAACTGAATTTTAACCTGCGAAAAGGTGTGAAATTTTGTCGGGTGTTGAGTTTGGGGAGCTGAGTTTTGGATGAAATTGAAACCCAATTTTCCCACCTTATCTATGGGGGTATCCCTTCCTGCGAGCGCCAGTTTCCCATCCCAGTCACCCACAGACCAAAAAGGCAGACAACTGGAAACACTTTCCAAAACGGGTGGGAGATTGTCCTTTCCAAACAGACTCTTTCAGGCATTTAATGAAATGTTTTAGCTATCCAGTAAGACAAGAAACTTTCTAATGTTTTCCAGGGATGTATCTTTATTTAAAGAAAACCTGATTTCATCCAGCAAAACCAAGCATTTTGTTGGAATTATTTTAATTTTCTCAAGCTCCAGTGTTTTCTGTCAAAGAACCAGGCCCGGGTTGTTTTAGTGTGAAAAGAAAGCCAAGGAGTGCTGGAGGCTTAATGGCATCAGATCTTAGCTCAGACTTTGCTCCGTTTCCTTGAATCAGTTCCTAAGATAACACTTCAGCGGCAGCCTAATCAGCCTATTTATTATATTCATTGTTCCTCTGTTAAATAAATCTGATGGAAGTGTGTGATAGAAAGTTATTTTTCCTCCTCTTATTGTGCTATAAATTCGTAGAACAGCTTGCTCTCTGCTGGCACCCCAAAAAACAGATCCTTCACTTCTATTTATCATTAGGATTTCGTCACTTTTTTTGAAAAAACTCCATGTTCCCTCCCTGCTTCCTTTACCCTTATATTTTTAGGAAACTCAGCACTTGAAAGCAAAACAAGCAAGCAAAGCAAAAGCACACTCAGCACTAATCTGGAAACGGGGAAAGGCCACATAAAAACAGCTTTTATGTTGAAAAACCCAGCCTGAAGTTTTCCTCCTATAAAACAAACCAACCTTGGTGACATTTGTTGAAATCTGGAATGAGTGGCTCACGAATTCCATTGCAGTTCTTGTAAAAGCAGCCCAGCTCGAGCTGCCATGGAACCAGGCTCTGATTCCCACTTGCCCGACAAGTGGGGAGCTCCACAATTCCAATTCCATTCAATTAAAATGGAATAGAAAATTGCACACAATCTGCCGGGCTGAAGCATGCTCCAAGAGGATTTGGAGCTCTGGCCTGGAGGGTCCCCTTTGGTAGGAGGGTTGGCTTGGTGGAGGAAACTTTAATCTGCTGGAGGTGTGAAAAATTCCTAATAGCAGCCCGCGCTGGTACCATGGAAATCACCGGATTTTAGCCCAATTTTTGGTGGGGAGGCGAGTGGCGTTTGGCTATGGAGTGGAAAAAGACACTGGGTTTTGGCTGCCTGGCAAAGGAGAAGCTTGTGGAGGCCACACAATGAAAACAATTCACACAGTCCACCAATCCATGAATCCACATGATCCTCACCATCTACACAGTTTCCACATGCCCACACCATCCACATGTCCTCCAACAAATCCAAAAAAATTCACACAATCCTACACAAACCCACCACCATCCACATAATCTACACAATCCACAAAATTCACACAATCCAGAGAAAATTCCACACAAACCCACACAACCCCACTACAATCCCACACAATCCACACCATCCCACAAATCCAAAAAACACCCCCCACAATCCCCCAATCCCCACCATCCCCACCTCCACACCCAGCTTTAAGGCCCTCCAGTTCCCCACCCTGCTTGTTTTCTCTCTCCAGCCCACGGTGTTTGTGCTCCTCGCGGCTGAGATTTGGAAATCTTTGTCCTGGTGCCCAGCTGGAGCAGGAATTGTTTTGTCTCCCAGCGTCTGGTTGATCAGAGCTTGACCAACACCCCAAATTGATGCCTTGAGAAGCGCTGAGTAGAACAGAGGCCAGACAGCAGCTACCAGAATAAGCAGAGATTTATTAAAAGACCTCAAATGGATCCACCTTGGGCCCAGCACAAGAGCCCAGCCAGAGGCTTACACCCCATGTTTCAACTCAAAATGGTCACAAAATGTTCCCAAAATGAACCCAAAATGGTCCCAAAATGAACCCAAGATGAACCAAATGGCCCAAAATGAACCAAGATGAACCAAAATGGGCCCCAAAATTGCACGCCGCGCACAGGGGGTCTCTCCACTGGATCAGTTCTGCCTCCATTTGCACCTTTGCAGTTCATTGTCCCATCCCAGGCTTTAGCCCAAATCCAGCCCACCCTGCTTGTTTTTCTCTCTCCAGCCCCACGTTTTGTGCTCGGGGCTGAGATTTGGATCATTTGTCCTTTTGGGCCAGCTGGAGCAGGAATTTTTTGCTCCCTGCTCTGTGCACAGGAGCTCAGCATCCCCTATGTGAGCCCAGAGCCACCACACCTAAAGCAGCACAGAACCTGAAAAATAGGAAAAGCTCAAACCTGAGCATCAAAGGGCAACCGTGAGAGGAGAACAATCCCAAAAATCAGCCCTGCGCCAAGAGCTCTTCAGCTCTCAGAGCACTGAGAAGGAGTGCTGTGGAATAATAAATAAATCAAGCAATAAAATCAAGGAATAAATTACCAAGATAAATCAGAAGAACGGAAAGAAATGGAAGAAATAGGCTGGTAGCTTTTACCACCAGCTGGCGTGAAGCCTGAGGCACTGGATGTCCAGCACGGAAAGGCCCAGTTTGGAGCTGGAATGTGGGAATGGTTTGTTCATTGCTGGACTGGTTCAGAACCCTTATGGAATTCTGTCACATTTTTTCAAGTATGAGGGAAGAATTAGAAAACCACGAGTGAAAGCACCCCAAATAACCACAAATAACTACAAACGGGAGCCCAAGCTTGGGTTATTAGGCTGTCTCTCCCGGCCCTAAGTCCTTTTCCTGTTTGCCTCAGCTTAGCCCCAAAATTAACGTCAGAGACTCCCAGAGACGTTTCTGCCCTGGAATGGCCTCTGGCTGCTCCCTCATCCTCAGCTCTGAGGGATTTTCTGCTTCCCTGTAAATCCCACATTTCCCCAGGGAATGCATCCAGGCAGCCATTTGCTTTTTTTTCCTTTTTTTGTTTTGCCAGAGGGGGGGAATATTTTTTTCCCCCCCCCCCCAACCTCTTTTTTTGCCCACCTTGTTGGGTGCATTTTTTGCATTGAAATTCTATGAATTTGTCACTTCATTCCATTTTTCTGTCCTGAAGAGAACAAATGTCCTCCTCAGCATCAGGTAGAGAATTTGGTGTCCCCTTCCTCACCCCAGGGGTTTCTCTCCAGACTTTTTATTTCCTGTTCAGTTGGTTCATTGTCCCAGATATTCCCTGCCCCTCACGATGTTGAAGAACTACAGCCATGCTTCCAGTAGGAATTCACTTCTGCGAACAGCGTGAGAGTTTACCAGCCCCATGTGGACATTTTAGGCCACCAGTTTCCTAAAGCCTGGAATTCCTGGTGATTTTTGAGTGGGGAAAAACCCAAACAACCCAAGTCTTATCACAAGTGATTGTTGTTTTTCTGCGCTGTGGTCGCTGGGAACCCAACCTCCCGGGCCACTTTGGGCAAGGGTTGAGATTTGCAGAAATTCTGTCAGCACTGCTGTGATTTCCAAACCCATCCAGGATCCAGTTGCCCTGCAGCTCTCCTGGAGCCCAGGGGCTGTTTCCATGGAATGTATATAATCCATAAAACCTTCCAGATCCGGAAATCTCCCATGGACTGGGGCTGCCATTGTTCCACTTCAAAGACGCCCACCACAAACCTCACTAGAGTTCTGTGGTCGCCAGCCCAGCGCACTCAGGTTCCCTTTCAATTCCTTCCAAGCAGCCCTTGGACATTCTGGAAATGCACAAAGTTCCTGGAGCTGCCCTTGCCAGGGGAGAGACCCGCTCACCTGAGGAGCCCTGCAGCACCTCAGCTCCCTGAAACCCACGGAGGGTCAGGGTGGAGTCACTCTAAAACTGGAAATGTTCAAAATGACTCTTATCCAGCCCCCTTTTGGATTTATTAAAATACAAAAAAAAAAAAAAAATCCTGCTTCTTAAAAATAAGGCTGGTTTGGAATAGAAGGAATTTTTAAAAATTGGGATTTTCATTTTATTAAAACAGAACAATGTTTAAAACTCTGTGCCTGCCAGACCAGTTGCAGGACTGATGAGAGAAATTTGTGCAATCCTTGAGTCACTTGGAAGCAGAGTGGGCTGGCAAGTTCTGAGTTTTTCATCTTGAAAACATCCCCACTAGAGGCATTTAATCAGGTTTTTCTTTGTCCAGCGAGCATTTCCATAATCAGAGTCAAGGTACAATACCTGACCATAATAAGAAATTGGATCTGTTTGCTTCCCTCATGAAGGAGCAAGTGGATTGTTTGGCAGCTTAAATTCCAGGCCCTAGCTGGAAATTGGGATCTTCTCTTTTATTTCCTGCCTTCTGTGCAACACAAAAAAAGCCCCCCTCCCCCTGCATTCCCACCTGTAAAATCCAAATGTTTTCACGGCAGTTTTGTTAAAAACACAGGCCAAAAACTCCAGAGGTGCTCAGTTGGTGTTTGTTAAGGCAGGAATTGGAGCTCCTGCAAACCTCAGCGTGGCCAGACAGGAAATGGCCCTGGGACAGCCCAGAGCCTCAGGAAGCCTCCTGGAAGCTCAAATAAACATCCAGCGAGCAGTTGCTTGGACACCCTCCTGCAAACCTGCAAAAAACGCAAGGGTGGGAACCTTGTGCAGTGCTGCGTGCCCAGGTTAGAAATAGGAAATCTGCTTCAGTGCGTGTTACAGCTTCCTCTCCTCCATGACCATGACTCAGGAGAAGCAGCAAAAAAAACCCCATGGGATGGAAGCTGGACCCCCTCCCAATAAAGGGCTAAGGGGTTTGGCGGTTGAACTTTGGCAGAAATCTGCGCGGAGGGCTTTGAGGCAGGACACGAATCCTCCCTGCTGAAAAACCTGCACTGGGCTCTTCCTTCATCACAGCTGACCTTTTATTTTTAAGTCCTGCAGGATCCAAATTGCTGGCCTGCGGTCTGGAGCAGAGGTGGGACTCCATTGGCTGGCTTTAGTCTTTCTTAGGAAACGGCACGTTATGAAAACATTCAGACCTTAATTGGCCTCATTAAAGGCTCTGCGACCCTCACTCATTGCTAATTTTAGTCACCGATAGGGCAGTTGTATTTAATAACTGAAAAAAAGCGGGAAAAAAAAACCACCTCCACTCTGTCAGCTCAGCCTTTTACTCAGCTTACCCACACAGCGCTCGAGGCGTGAGATGTGCTCCCAGCAGCAGCTCTGCTTTTGCAGGTCACTCCACCCCAGAGGCACAGTCTGGAGAGGATGGAGCTAAATGTGGCAAACGAGATCAGGAACTCGTGATCACCCCGCCCTGCCTTGTCGAGCCAGGGCTTGGCGTCCCACCCTCCCAAGTGTTTCATTCCTGTGCAGCGAAAACCTTGGAGAGCACAGGGAGGGAGGCTGCGGCTGCGAATCTGGTGGATAATTGTGACAGTGTTCAACAGGGTTTTCAGGGTCCCTTAGAGGGAAGAGATGAAATGTTGACTCCCTGTTCAGAAGGCTTGATTATTATTTTATGAGATAAACATTACAATTTAAAACCAGACTAAAAAGAATAGAAGAAAAAGGTTTTCATCTCAGAAGGCGGGCTAAGCTAAGAATAGAAAAGAAAGAATAGGTAAACAAAGGCAGTGGCCTCAGACTCTCGTCCGAGACCAGCTGTGGACTGTGATTGGCCATTAATTACAAAACAACCATCATGAGACCAATCACAGATGCAACCTGTTGCATTCCACAGCAAGCAGATAACCATTGTTTACATTTTGTTCCGTGAGGCCTCTTCAGCCTTCTCAGGAGGAAAAATGCCTAAGGAAAGGATTTTTAATGAAAAGATTGTCTGCGACACTGGGCTCTTTCCACTGGCACCCCCTTTGTTCCCAGGCAATTCCCATCTTGCCTTCCCAACAAGGACCAGCTCAGGTAGTGGAGGGAAAGGAGCTGAGTTCCTGCTGCCTCTTTAGGGTATCCCCAGATTCACATGTTCCATGTGCTGCCTTGTGAGTCAACCCAGTTCTATCCCAGTCAGGACCAGGACACTGCTCCAGGCTGGAAGCCTCCCCGTGTGTGTCCATCCTGGGACAGCCACAAGCCAAATAATCCCGAAAAAAACACAAAAAGGTGGCTCAGCAAGGATAAATAAGAGAGTCTGGGCACACATTTGCAGCATTGGGTGGGAGGGCTGGGTAAAAATGCGCCAAAAGTGGTTCCTTCAGCACTGCCGTGGTTGATCAGGGGTAAAATTCACACACGGGTTGGTCTTTCTCAGGAGCTGAGAACTTCTAAGTCACCATTCCCAAAGCTGCTCCATCCTCTCAAAACGATCACAACTGCTTTGCCTCTCAAAAATCTCACCTTCCTTGCTCCCCATCTCGTGCTCCTTGGATCGTGCCATCCTGAAATTATGTGTTTAGGGATTGTATCTGAAAATTAGTGAATGGAATATGTGCACAGGCCCACCGTAGGCAGGTGAAGAGAGATTTTTTACTGCTGCTTTTTAGAACTAAATGTCATGATTTTGTACAGATTGTGCGGGGTTTAATGAGCCTGAAAGCTCCTTATGACCTGCTGGCGTCCAGGAATCCCCTAAAATTAGTGACAGCAAGATCCAAAACCCAAGGTCTGGTACAGGCAGAGTTGGAGGAAGGCTGTTGAATCAGGAAATATCTGTTTGCCACGCCCATATATTTGACAGTTTAATTTTGTATCTGTATTGAGGAAAAAACACCCCAGAAAACTTGGTTTTTGATTGCCAGCAAAAGCTCTGGTTCTTGGGCACCTTATTAATAATATTCTTCTGCAGGAGAGGACGCAGTTCTTTATAAAGATTTATTAATATCATTATTATTTGCACAGGAGCTTGTAATGTGCCAGTAAAAGCACCTATAAAGACCAGCAACCAAAGGAAACTCTTCAATTCACAGCCGACTGCCCACTAAGAAAAATACCTTTTTTTTTTTCTTTTTTTTTTTTCCAGATTTAATAAAACAAAGAGCTGTTCAGTACAGCGCCCAGCAGAAAGGCTAAGTGTAAAGTGATATATTTGAGCCCGAGGAGGATTGTAAGTTACTCTTGCCTCTGAGGGCCTGTTTTATTGTGTTTTTGTCTGGTTGCCCTGGGAACCAGCTCACGCCCGTTTCACCTTATTTTCTAATGTTCCTGTAAATGTTAGGTAAGGCCGGGACGGATTTATTATCACTGTTCAACAAACCTCCGGTGGAACGCGCCGCTCGCTGGCGTTTCCTGGCACCGAGGCCCTCCTGCCTCCCTCCGACCAAAAAACCCTTTTTTCTCCCCTGAAACGTGTGTGAGTGTGGCACACGTGTGTGTGTCTGGGCATCCCCATCCCAACAGATAAATCCCAAAGTTTTTATATTTTATCCAGCAAATCCCAAAGGATTCCGCGGCAGATGGCGCCAGGGTGCTCCGCACGGGGAGTGGGCTGGGAGCCGCTGACTCATTTTTGGTGTGAGCGTTGGATGTTTAGGGCTGGGAAGGAGTGTTTACCAGGAGTGTTTATTATCCCGAAAGGCAGCACGGGATTGTCCTGCTGCTGCTGTCCCAAAGATCTCGGGTAATTCGGGAGCGATGAAATCATCAGAATTATTAGGGCTGGGAACGGAGCTGCTTTCCTCTCTCTCCTCACAGCAGTCCCTCGGCCATGGACAGGGCAACATTTTGGTGCAGACTGGTGGTGTGAGGCTTATTTTTAATTTGCTTTTTTTTGCTTGCGGCTGGTAGCCTCCCAGTCTCAGAGCCGGTGTTTCACTGGGGACACTTTAACCTTTGAAATCTGCCAACAACAAACGCAGCAGTTCCTTGACTCCCTGAAAAGTGTGGCTTGGATTCCTGCCGTCTTTTCGCTTCGTCCTGCTGGGAGCTGCAAGCCCTGGTCTCTCCTTCTCATTTCCCTGGGGAGGGGTCTTTGCCACCTCCGCATTTTTCTGTAGCACAGGAAACGTGTTACCTGCTCCAGTTCCAGACAGGAATTCCCAAATTTCAGAAATCGCAGGAGCCCCTATCTCCAGAAATTCTGCACCAATATATTGTCAGATTGCGGATGGGGCTTGCCCAGGGAAGTGGCGTGGAGTCACATCCCCAGAAGTGTCCCAAAAAACTGGATGTGTGCACCTGAGGATGTATTTAATGGTGACACGGGGGTGCTGGTTTAGACTGGAATGATATTAAAAGTCTTTTCCAGCATTAATAATTCAGATCTGTGATCTTCACCTATCTCTTTTGCACTTGTCCCAGCCAGGATGGATTTGGGCAATGATTTGGCATGCTTGCAAATCCTCTCTTTGCCAAAAAAAAAACACCGCTCACTGTGGAACATTTGAAGCAACGTTTTCTGCTGGTGGATTGCCATCCATTTTACAGAGGGATTTGAAGTTCAGCAGTGGTGGCGGACAGGGTGAAGAGCTGAGCTGGATCAATCATGGGGAAAAATCCAAGAAAAAGTGCTTTGTTCCTCCCCACTCCTGGAAGAGCTGGTGAAGCAGCTTGAAGGCTGGATCATGCCGATGGGGAAAATCCAAGAAATTTGTTTGCGGCCAGCTGTGCTATGGGCCGAAAAAAATCCAACAATCCATTTGTTGTCTCCACTCCTGGGGCTGAGAGTCCCACCTCCCACTGCTCAGGAAGCTTCCTGCGCGGCAGGAACCCTTCCACCATGAACAGCTCCAATGGAAATTCCACCACCCAAAGCACTGGATGAGGTGCGAGGTGATGGGGAATAACCAAAAGAGTTTGGGAATTGCAGGTGGAGAAGGCTGGAGCAGACAGGAAAGGAAAGGTCAGATGGGGAAAGTTTGGATTTGCAGTGCCAGGCCAGGGAGAGTGATTTGTCTTTTTGGAACAATGAAAGCGTGGTGAATCTCTGGAAGGGAATATCAATAAAACTGGAATTCCGTTTCGTTTGTGATGCTGCGGAATCCAAATCTAAATTCCACAAAGTTCTGCGTGAGAACTGGAGTGGAGGTGGATAATTTCATATTTCAACGATCCTCAACCAAAGCTTTCCATGGGACTTCAGGTTTTGTGGGGTGTTTCCAATAAAACCAGCCCCTGCTGCTTTGTTTTCAGAGGGAGATGATGGAGAGAAAATTGGATTTTTTTTGTTTTTTCTGATGAAGGCATTCACAGGAAGGCCAAAGCTTGTTCACAGAAAAACTTGGGGAAAAAAAATTTTTTTTTCCCAGAAGCCCCCTTTTTCTCAGGAGAATCAAGCTCTTGAATTTGTACAGGCAATCAGCCCCTGCTGAGGTTTTACCTGCACCAGTCAGTACAAACACATCCCTCACCATCTCCACTTCAGGGATATTTCCAAATGTACAAAGTGTGGTGTGGAACTATTTAAATTAAAAATGCCACCCTTAAAAGAAAAAAAAATGTAATGGGCAAAAATACCTTTTTAATGCAGCCTGAAATGGGACAGAGAATGACAGTGACAAGAGTAACTCAGTGAAACCCCAGCTGCTCCTTTTAATTGCTCCTAATTTTCTCTCAGGTGCTGGTAATTGAACAATTTGCCTCAGGAACTGGTGACGGTCTCAGACATAATATGATTTTGTCTGCTTAATCAACCCACCACAAAAACCAGACTCGTTTACTGCCTGGTTTTTCAGCTTTAGAGCTGTTCTGCGGTGGAGATGATTGGCAGAAAATGTGGCCCACAGCCCACCCAGCGTCCATCACCAAACCCACTGAGTCAGGGAGAGCTGACCACCTCTATTTGCTGTTCTATTCCTGAAAAATGCCCCTAATGAGGACCAGCACAGAGCTGGGAAATGGATGAAAGAGAATAAGTGCACTCTGAGTTTATTCCAGCTCAAGGCAGCCCTAACAAATGTGCTGTTTCAAGGCATTTTCTTCCTTGTGCTGGTGAAGCAGCTGAATTTTAATGGAAAAATGAGCTCTGCCTGCAGGGCAGCTAAGAGAGAGTAAATCCACAGAAGGGCTCTTTAATTTCTTTTGAAAAACAAGTCCGGTTTCTCAATGGTTGTGGTTTAAGGAGGCTCTGTTACTCTATTTCAGGAGAATTTATTCCATTATCATTCAATCTGGTCCAGTAAAAACGTGGAGGAGACATCTCAAGGAAGCACTGGAGTGGTTCACAGGTCAGTGTTTGGGAAACAGGAGCATCTCAGGGCTGAACCCCAAATCCCCCAGGTGCTGTTTCTGAGGGCTGGGTAAGCTCAGAGCGCTGCTTTCATCTGCTCTGTTTACGCACATTTTGCACTCTTCCTCCATCAGAGCCTCAGGACAAACCAGGGGATGTTGTGTGAGGCAACTCCCAGAAAACAGGGGAGCTGATTGATCTGCGAATTTGGTGTTCACACCATGATCCTGCAAAACCTAGAGCCTGAATTGCTGCCAGTCACAGGGCACCGCTCAGCAAAGTTGATTTGCTGCTCACAAACCCTTCATCATTTCAATTTTTTTCCCCGCTACCTAACGTTAAGTTTGCCCCTATTTAATAAATTCTTCATTTTTTCATCGGAATAAATTTGAAGTCTCACTGTGCATTAGCAGCATTTTGAAAGGTGTTGATCCTGCTGCGATCAGTGCATCCTCTCCAAAAAACGTTTTTGTGGCTCTTTCCCATCTGATTTGAGGCAGTGAGGAAGAATCCCCCCTCAAAAGGAAGCACAGTCCATGTTTGCTGCATGGACACCAAACACGATTCCTTACAACTGTTAAATTTCATTTGCATCACCGCATTTTTCAAAAGGAAGTAGTGGTGGGGGGGGGAGCCTGGAAAGATTTATAGCTCCATTCTTAAAATATCCGATCATTTAAAACTCAGCCCTGCTGCTCACATCACTGAACTGCCCAGATAGACTGCTTTAAAGTACTTAAAAATGATAAAAAAAAAATACTTGACAATATAACTACCAAGATATTTTCAAGCGCCCCCTATTTGTGGGGCATGACAAACCAAGAGCCATATTTCTAAAACTTATTTACATTTCAGCTCTATATTTTTTGCTCTTCTATGTCCTTTTCATTGCTGCTCTCATCTGCCAAGGCTTTTTCTCTTTTTTTTTTTTTTTTTTTAATTTTATTTTTTTGCAGCAATAGAAAATTTTCCTTGCTGTACATCACTGCCTTGTCCTCAGGAGCACCCCACCTCACAAGAATTGAGCCTCAGGTGTTGGATTTTAACTTTTTTTTGGTGGAAACCATTTCTTGCATCAAAACGCAAAGATTGACAGGCTGGGAGAAAGGTTTGTAACGATCCCAAAATTAAGGTGGACTTTCCAAACAGTCCCAGCCTTGAAGAGTTTGAAACTCCATTACCCAGGCAGCTTTTCAAAGCTCACCCTCGGAGCTGGTGTGAATATTATTTCTGGTGGCGTGGAGAGCGTATTTACCTAATGTCAAATATTAAAACATTGCTGCCATTAAAAATAATAGGCCCTCATTATATTTGGCCCGGTGGAAATGTGCAGGAGAAAGGAGCAATTTCCTTTCCAGGCCTCTGGAAGCTTGGCAGAGGGGCTGGCACTGGTTTTTGGTGGTCTGCTGTGGTAGGAGCTCCTTTTTGGGGGAGTCAGTCCCATCCTGGTGAAACAGTGCAGGAGAAAAGGCAGAACATTCCATTTTCAGGTCTCTGAGTTGAAGAGGGACTGGAGCTGGTTTTTTGTGTCTTTTTGTGGGTTAGGATCTTGGGGAGTTGAGTCCCTGCCTGGTAGAAAATGTGCAGGAAAGAAGGAGAAATTTGATTTTGCAAGGCCTCTGGAGCTGACAGAAGACTGGCACATGATTTTGGTGTCTTTTGTGGGGAAAGGAGCTCCTTTTTGGGGAGCTCAGTCCCATCCTGATGAAATTGTGCAGGAGAAAAGGAAAAATTCCATCCGGTCTCTGGAGCTTGGTGGAAGTCTGTGTCACTGGTTTTGGTGTCTGCCTGTGCGGTTAGGAGCTCTTTTTTGGGGAGCTGAATCCCATCTTTGGCCACACATTACCTGGAAGCCCTCAAGAAACTCAGCAGTGGCACTAATGACTTTTTTGGTGTCTTTTTTGTGGTAGGAGCTCATTTTGGGGAAGTGAGTCCCATCCTGTGCAAACAGTGCAAGGAGAGAAGGAAGAAAAATTTGATTTTCCAGTCTCTGGGGCTTGGTGGAAATCTAGCACTAATTTTTTGTGTTCTATCTGTGGGTAAGGAGCTCCTGTTTGTGGAGCTGAGTCCCATCCTGGAGAAATGTGCAGGAGAAAGAAGAAGAAATTCTGCCTTCCCCAGCTTCTGGAGCTCGGGTGTGTAGGACTGGCCACTGATTTTTTGGTGTCTTTTGTGGTTAGTAGGTCAATTGTTGGGGAGCTCATCCCTTTTGGGCCTAAATTACCTGGAGCCCTCAGAGCTCAGCAGGGCCTGATTTTTGGTTGTCTGTCTGTGGGTAAGGAGCTCATTTTTGGGAAGCTGAAGGTCCCCATCCTGTAGAAATCGTGCAGGAGAAAGAGGAGAAATTTGATTTTCCAGGCCTCTGGAGCTGTGTGAAATCTAGAAACTGATTTTTAGTGTCTATTCTGTGAGTTAGAAGCTCATTTTTTGGGAAAGCTGAGTCCCATCCTGGTGGAAATGTGCAGGAGAAAGGAGAAATTCCTCTTTCCAGGTCTCTGAACTTGGGGAAGTCTGGCACTGATTTTTGGTGTCTGGTGAGTTAAGAGCTCATTTTGGGGAGTGAAGTCCCATCTCAAGCCACAATTACCTGCGGAGCCCTCAGACTCAGCAGGGCCCTGATTTTTGCTGTCTGCTGTGGCTAAGGAGCTCATTTTTGGGGAGTTGAGTCTATCCTGAATAGAAATGTGCAGGAGAAAAGGAAAAATTCCCATTTCCAGGCCTTCATGGAGCGTTGGTGGAAATCTAGAACTGATTTTAGTGTCTATCTGTGAGTTAGGAGCTCCTTTTTGGGGCAGCTCAGTCGCCATGCCTGGTGGAAACGTCAGGAGAGAAAAGGAGAAATTCCATTTTCCAGGTCGCTGGAGCTTGGTGGAAAGTCTAGCACTGATTTTTAGTGGTCTGTGAGAACTGCATTTGTGGCGGGGGTGAGTCCATCCTCAGGCCAACACTTATTGGGAGCGCTCAGAACACAGAGGGCCCTGATTTTTTTGGTGTCTTTTTGTGGGTAAGGAGCTCAGTTTTGGGGAAGTTAGTCCCATCCTGTGGGAAATGTCAGGAGAGAAGGAGAAAATTGATTTTCGGGTCTCTGGAGCTTGGTGGAAATTCTAGCACGATTTTTGGTGTCTGCCTGTTGGAGTAGGCGCTCCTTTTTGTAAGCTCGGTCCATCCTGGGGAAACATGCAGGAAAAAGGAGAAATTCAATTTTCAGGCTCCTAGGATCTTGACAGAGGGACTGGAAGCTGATTTTTGGTGTCTATTTTTGTGGGTAAGGGCTCAATTTTGTGGGGAGCTCAGTCCCATCCTGATAAAATGTGTTGGAGAAAAGGAGAAATTTGATTTTGCAGGCCTCGTGGAGCTTGACAGGAACAGGACTGGCACTGGACTTTTGGAGTCTCTCTGTGGGGAGGAGCTCCAGTTTTGAGAGTTGAGTCCATCCTGATAGAAATGTGCAGGAGAAAATGGAAAAAATTTGATTTCCAGGTCTTCTGGAGCTTGGTGGAAATCTAGCACTGTGTTTTGGTGTCTGTCTGTGGCAAGGGAGCTCAATTTTGGGGAGCTCGAGTCCATCCTGATAGAAATGTGCAGGCAGAGAAGGAGAAATTTGATTTTGCAGGCCTCTGGAGCTTGACAGAAGGGACTGGCACTACTTTTGGTGTTTTTTGTGGGGAAGAGCTTCCTTTTTGGGGAGCTCAGTCCCATCCTGATAGAAAAGTGCAGGAGAAAAGGAAGAAAATTCCCATTTTCCAGGCCTCTGGAGCTTGCTGGAAATTCTAGAACTGATTTTTAAGTGGTCTATCTGTGAGTTAGGAGCTCCTTTTTGGGGAAGCTGAAATCCGCATCTATGGGCCACAATTACCTGTGAGCCCTAGAACTCAGCATGGGCCCTGACTTTTGGGTGTCTTTTTGTGGTAAGGAGCTTTCAGTTTTGGGAAGCTGAGTCCCATCCTGTGAAAAGTGCAGAGAGAAGGAGAAAATTTGATTTTCCAGGTCTCTGGAGCTTCGGTGGAAATTCTAGCAACTGATTTTCGGTGTCTGTCTGTGGGTAAGGAGCTCCTTTTTTGGGGAGCTGAGTTCCATCCTGGTGGAAAATTGTGCAGTAGAGAGAAGGAAGAATTTGATTTCTGCAGGGCCCCTGGAGCTTCGCAGAAGGACTTGGCACTGACCTTTCGGTGGTCTTTTTGTGGGAAGGAGCTCATTTTTGGGAGCTCAGTCCCCATCGTGTAGACATGTGCAGGAGAAAAGGAAAATTCCCTTTTCCAGGTTCTGGGAGATTGGTGGGAACTCTGGCACTGATTTTTTGGTGTCTTTTTTGGGTTAGAGCTCATTTTTTGGGGAGCTGAATCCCATCTTTGGCCACAATTCTGGAGCCCTAAGACTCAGCTAGGGCCCTGGATTTTGGGATGTCTTTTTGTGCGGTAAGGAGCTGCATTCTTTTGGGAGTTGAGTCCGCATCTGATAGAAATGTGCGGGAGAGAAAGGAGAAATTCCATTTTCAGGCCTCTGGAACTTGGTGGAAGTCTTGGCACTGATTTATCGGTGCGCTTTTGTGGGTTAGAAGCTCCTTTCTGGGGAGCTGAGAATCCATCCTAGGTAGAAATATTAAAGCGAGAAAAAGCAGAATTCTCTTATGCCGGCCCGCTGGAGGCCCAATTTATGTTTTTAATTCCCCAAAAATTAAAAGATTCACCTCTAAACATCTTGCAGGTCTAAAAGTGGGATTACTCCAGTGCTTTTCAATGAATATTCCTCCTCTCACTCCTCTTTTTCAGGGAGAGGGCAAAGGCGAGAGGGAGGTGAGGGACTGGATATTCCAGAGCAGTTTGCGATGCAGGAATTGGTCGTGTCCCTGCTCCTTTTCATGTAAATTAATGTAAATAAATAGTCAATAAATATTTACAAATGAATATATTATATATAATGTAAATAAAGTGTAATGTACTTTTTGTGATAGGCCACGATAACATTTTATCCAGGAAATGGCAAAAGTTGTATTCCGCAAATCTCGCCTAACTTGAAATTTGTTAAGGTCTTTCCCCTGGCCACATGAGGGGAGAGAACAGAGAATTCTCTTCATATATACTGATTTTGTGCACTTGTTAGTGGCCAACACCAAGGTGAAAACCAAATTAAATCATCACTCTGAATCTCTTTAACAGTTTAAAATGGATTATTCCCCAGATGTTTTAATCAATATTCTTCCTTCTGGACTCCTCCTATTTTCAGGGCAGAGGGGCAAAGTGGAGAGGGGAGGTGATTGGCGCCTGGATATTCCAAGAGCAGTTTGGGTGGCAGTTGGGTGGCAGGAGTTTGGTCCCCTGCCTCCTTTCAGTGATGTAAATTTTATATTGCTGATAGCCTGTAAACCATTTATCCCAGGAAAATGGCAAAAGTTGCCAATTGCCAAGTCTCCCTAACTGAATTTGTTTAAGGTCTTTCCCTTGAGCACAGCTGAGGGGGAAAAAAGAGGATTCTGCTTCATATATACTGATTTTGTGCATGTTAGTGGGCAATACCTGGTAAAAGCAAATTAAAAGCATCACCTCTGAATCTCTTTAAAATGAGATTCTCCAGTGCTTTAATGAATATTCCTCCTTTCTGATCCTCCTTTTTGAGGGCAGAGGGGCAAAGGGAGAGGGAGTGAGGGCCTGGACTATTCCAGAACAGGTTGGCGTTGTGATGGCAGAGTGTGTCCATGTCCCTGCTCCTTTCAGTAAATATAATGTAAATAAATATATAAATATTTTTAAATAAATATAATTATATATAATGTAAATAATTGTAAATTTTAGATATGATAGCCACTATAAACATTTTATCTCAGGAAAATTGGCAAAAGTTGTAATTTCCCAACATCTCTCCTAACTTGAAATTGTTTAGGTTTTCCTGGCCACATTGAGGAAAAAAAAGAGGATTCTCTTAAATATATACTGATTTTGTTGCACGGGTTAGTGCAACACCAGGTGAAAACAAATTAAAAACATCACCTCTGGGATCCTCTTACAGGTTTAAAATGGGATTATTCCAGTGCTTTAATGAATATTCCTCCTTCTGACTCCTCCTTTTTCAGGGCAGAGGGGCAAAGGGAGAGGGAGGTGAGCGGTGGATATTCCAGAGCAGTTGGGTGGCAATTGATGGCAGGAATTGGTCATTCCCTGCTCCTTTCAGTGATGTAAATGTTATATTGTGATAGTCACTATACATTTTATCCAGGAAAATGGCAAAAGTTTGTGATGGCCCAAGTCTCCCTAACGTTGAAAATGGTTTAAGGTCTTTCCCCTGGCCAACATTGAGGCTAAAAAAGAGGATTCTCTTAATGTATACTATTTTGTGGCAACTGTTAGTGGCCAAACACAGGTGAAAACCAAATGAAATCGATTCACCTCTGGATACCACTTTACAGGTTAAAATGGGATTATTCCAGTCTTAATGATATTCCTCCTTCGACTCCTCCTTTTTTCAGGGCAGAGAGGCAAGGGAGAGGGAGGTGCAAGGGCCTGGGTATTCCAGAGCAGTTGGTGCAGTTGAGCAGTTGGGTGGCAGTTGGGTGGCAGTTGGGTGGCAGGAGTTGGTCCCTGCTCCTTGCAGAGGTGCCACAGCCACGTGGGCCATCGTCATTCTTACGGCTCAACCTTGGCCGAGGTCACCCCGGTTCATCTGCTTTATACATTGGGAGCCTTCTCCTCATTACTTGCCAAACAAACCTTTTTATTTTTGCACACGTTTATGTTGATTTTGTGGTTTCTGAAATTGGATTCTGTCTCCTACGGGCCTGAGTTTCCACGGCAACCCCGGCCCTTATCTGCTGCTGCTGTTTGGCAGACAGACAACAAGGCCTTTCAGTTTACTTCTCCCATTTTTCCCTTAATATTATTTTCTTTAAAAACCCTTTTTTTTTTCCCCTTCTTCAGCGTGTTCTTTTTCTTTCTCTCTTTTTTTTTTTTTTTTTCCCTTGCCCTTTTTATATTATTTTTACTTTCCCCAYCCCCTGTCATTTAGAAATCACATAATTAATTGAGCACATCCTGTGCCACACGGGGCTGCCACGACTTTGAAGTCCCAATAGATCATTTTATGGAGCCGTGGGTACCATTTTTTCCGAGGCAGCACCAGGCGCCAGCTCGAGGCCTTGTGGAATTCAGCATATCCTACTCCAGGTATGATAAAGAAACCTTGGCACCTTCTGTTTGTTTTTACTAATTTCCTTTCCAAACTGCCTTTTCAATATAGAGGAAAGACCTCAGGACTTAAAGTTTGTTATTTTCTCTCCAAAGTTAGTCCCTGTTCCCCCCTTGGCTCCCTCCCTCCCTTCCTTTAAACCAGACTGAACTGCTTCTCCTCTCTCCATGCTAAATTTGCTTTTTTTCCCCTTTTTCTTTTCTTCAGGAAAGTGTGGTCTGATTTAGCATCATGGAGCTGGGAGCTGTTACTGATCCTGCAGCAGCAGTSAGGCAAAAAGACCCTGACAGGCTCTATTAACCCTTAAAAACAATAAATGATCTCATCAGCCCCTCAAAGACAGAAGAAGAAATAATAATGCAATCATTGACTTGGGTGAGGGAACAAGGCTTTGGGGGATTGATGCTGAAATCCATCCCCAAAGCCCCTGGTGCTGGAATTAACCAAGAGGGGCTGAGTTTCTCTAAGCTGAAAAGCATTAAAAAAAGGAGAATATGGATGCACAGACATAGCAGAACTTGTATTTATATATATTAATATATATATTAATATCTATTATATAAATTTATTTATATATTAATTAATATAAATATTTTATATTTGTATTTATATATTATATAAATTTATATATTAATTATGAAAATAATTATTATTGTATTTCTATATTAATTACATAATTTTTTACATTGATTATATTTTTATATATATTTATGTAGCTATTTATGTGAAGAACAGAGAGAGGAAGACAGAAGCTGAGTGGAAAAAATCTTAAATGGAGGGAAAAATAATTGAGCCTGCACCACATTACCTCCTGCATTTGGAACAAAGGGCTGCAAAACTCCCTAAAAACTCTTTAAATCTGAGAACTGAAGTCAGGAACTTCTGGAGATGCATTGAAAATTGTTAATTTCCATGTATTTTTAGCACTTTTTGAAAAGACAAACAGCATCACTCGGGGTGGTTTTCTAGAGTTGTGCAGAATGATTATCTTCCCTCTGGAATGATGGGAATTCTGTGTCACTGGAAAGAAGAGAAATGTGATTTTTTTTGTACAGACATTTCAAGCCAGCTCCTGACATCTGATGGGAAATCCCATTCCTGCCTGTGAATCCATAAAACCATTTCAAAATCCTGCAGGAAAAAAAAAATCATCTTATTCTCCATGAAATTCTGACCAGTTTAAAGATGATTTCTGGGTGTATTTATGGTTCATTTTATAGAGCTTCTTTAATTTCATGMCTGCTCGGGGTCTTGTTCAAAATCCCACGTTGGAAATGAAAAATTTCCATTGTTTCCYATGGGCTTTGCATGAAGCAGTGGAGAAACTTTCAGTGGGACTYAAAATGGGAATCAKTTCATTCCAGAATCCCTGAGGTTCATTTTAAAAGTCTTGTGAGCAGGAATTGCTCTGTCTGTGGGGCAAACTCATTAAATTCCTTGTCTTGTGCCTTGTATTTTCATCCTGAGCTGGATAAGCAGGCAGGAAAATCCTCATTTGATATTCAAATGCTCTTCAAAATGATGCCAGTAGGAAAAAGGGTGAATTGAACAGGGCTGGAATCAATAGTGGAGATCTCCAGTCATTCATAATCCTCTAAAAWCTGCTTTATATAYTGAATATTTGATRATGCCATTAAATAAWWTTTTATTTATATTTTTATAMTTTAGATATTTTTGTGTTTYTCATTCTGGCTGTTTTAGATGGATATTTAGTGTGAGTTATTCCAATTTTCTGCCTCTCTCCCTTTTTTCTCCCTTCCCTTCTGGAAAACTCACACATTCTCTAAAAGTGAAGAATATGCTGAACTTTATGCTCTCTTAATTTGAATCCTGCTTARTAATTACTCTCCTAATTTGAATCCTTTGTAGGATGACAAAAACAATTCCAGATTTGCTTTGAAATTTCTTTTTAATTTTTTTTTTCCCTGAATTGAATGTAGGACTCTTTAGAAAGAAAAAAAATCCTGAATTTTGAAGCATTTCTGTGTCAAAGCAATGACCCCTGTTGATAATTTTGATGTTTTTATTTCTCAGTTGTAATGGTTGGAGCTGCAGCACAATGCAAGATTGAAAACTCCAATATTTGGTCAATAAATCATAAAAGAATGTTCATTTTTTCCCTTCATTTCCAAACTTCTGGCTCTGGCGTTGAAACAGTTCCAAGGATTCTGTGGAAGGGGAGGTTTCAGCCTTGGAGAACATCTCCATCATGGTTGCTTGGTCACTCAATTCTCTCGTGGATTCTGTGTTCTCCAGGCAGCTCAGCCCATAAAGGAACCATCCAAACCCCATAAAACCTGGCCTGGATTTGGCACCAAAGTGAGTAAATTTCATAGATTATTCTGTGAAGCATGTCTGCGTCCAAAGCAATGACCGTGTGTGACAATATTTGATTTTTTGTTTATTTCTCAGTGTAAATGGTTGGCGCTGCCGCACAATGCAAGATTGAAACCCCAATATTTGGTCAATAAATCACAAAAGTAAATGTTCATTTTTTCCTTCATTCCAAGCTCTTGGGGGCTCTGGGTTTATCAGCGCCCCAGTTCCCAGGGATTTCCATGGAAGGGAGTTCAGTCTGGGATAACATCTCTGGTCACTACAATTCTCTCTGGGAATTCTGTGTCTCAGGCAGCTCAAGCCCCATAAATGAACCCATCCAAACCCCATAAAACCTGGCGTGGATTTGGACCTAAAAGTTGAGTAATTTTAGATTGATTTTGAAGCATATTCTGTGTCAAAGCAATGACCCATGTGATTAATTTTGATTTTTTTTATTTTCCCAGCTGTAATGGTTGGCGCTGCAGCACAATGCAAGATTGAAAACTCCAATATTTGGTCAATAAATCATAAAAGAAATGTCATTTTTTTCTTTCATTTCCAAGCTCTTGGGCTCTGGGTTTATCAGAGCCCCAGTTCCAGGATTCTGAGGAAGGGAAGTTCAGTCTGGGAGCACACACTGGTCACTCAATTCTCTCTGGAATTCTGTGTTCTCCAGGCAGCTCAACCCCATAAAATGAACCCATCCAAACCCCATAAACCTGGCCTGGATCTAGGAACCTAAAAATTGGGTAAATTTCAAATTTATTTTGGGGGTGACACTGCAAGCAATTCCCCTGCCATGGACTGAACGAGGCAGAAAATGCAAATCCCATCTGTGTGTGCATGTTAGGCGTGATTTCAAACAGCCACTGGGGCTTCATGAGAATTTCTTTAACTCTAGAACATGTTCAGTGCAAACCTACAGGGTTTTTTGGGGGTTTTTTCCCCTCCTGCACGAGGCAAAGCAGACAATGGAGTTGCAGAAAGTGTTCYAGACTGGTTTTGTTTAACTTTGGTCTTCTCAATTTACTCTCCCTGCCGCTGCCCTCTGGATATTTTTATGGAAGCAAAAGAAAATGCTCCTTTTATGTATTAGGGCTATGCATGGGGGTGACTCATTTGGCAATATTAATAAGAGGTAGAGTCAGTTTTATTTTGAAATCTTCTCCAGAATTATTTGGGTGAAAGAGAAAAATGGTCAGATTGCAGGATGAGGCTGGTTTATGCACGGGGAGCYTTTTACCTTTCCTGGTGTTTCTAATTCTGCAGAATAACAAGATTAAAAAGAAAATACCCAGCATGGACTGCAAAGAGAGCTCGTTCCAGGGAAAGCCAGGCTGGGATATTCTTGTTCTGGAGGGGTAAGTGCAGCTCAGGCTGGGAAAAGCTGGGAATTATTCACGTTTTGGTGAAGGGTGATGACACCACACCCTGCTCCAGGCATGGCTCTTCCTCTTGAGCTGCTTTTCCATGGATTGGGAATGGATCCTGCAGCCACAGAGGGATTGCCTGATTTTTACAGGGCAGAAATGAAGCCCAAACCAGCCCCTGTCCTGTGTTTGTGCTTTCTCAGCACAGGGGGATGTGACAGCTCTGTCTCAAACACCTGAAACAGGCTCTGGATGCTGCAGGATCTTCTGTCTTCATGTAAGGGCTTCCACATCACAACATCAGTCTGAAAAATAATCCCAAACCAAGAAATCGTAGTGAGGGAGGAGCAGAAGGAAGGAGGCCATCAATGGAGTTCACAAATGAACAATTTCCAGCAGTGCAGCCCTCCCAAATCTCCCAGCCTGGCCCTCCTGTTTCATTTCATACTCTGAATTCAAAAACCCATCCATCTTTTCATCAGGTCATTTTTACAGGCAAYTGAAAATAAAGGGCAGTGCCTTGATGAAAGCTGTGTACAAGATAACCAAAGCAAAATGTGCTTTTATAAATGACTGTGTCAMGCTGGCTGTTTTGGAAGGATATTTAGTGTGACTTATCCCAGATTTCTGCTTTTTCCCCTCTTTTCTGCCTTTCCTTTGCTCTCCTCTTCTGGAAAACTCACACATTCCCTAGAAATGAAGAATATCAGGAGTTTTATCTTCTCCTAATTTGAATCTAGTCACAGCAGGATGAGAGCAATAATTCCAGGTTCTCTGAATGGTGGCTCAGCTTAGACCTGTGATACCCTCATGCTTTTTCCTTGGTCTTTAAATTAAGAGTTAGACACAGTTAAGGGATAAAAGTTTTTTTTATTTCAGTATTGAATAAGGATTTTCATGGTGTAATAATTTGTTAAGGTGAGATATGTTGAAAAGTATGTTTATGGTATGTTGCATATATAATTTTATAGACTTTGCATATTAGTATATTTGACAAAGATGTTTTAATGAGAGWTTTAAATTAATAGCGTGATATCACTTTATCTTAAAGTATTTTTTAAAGATGGATTTATTTTTAGTTTATAAGATATGCTCTAGAGGGAGCTTTGGTTTTTTTAAGATAGTGTAAGGWTTTTTTGGCTTTTAATTGTGAGGCTTTTAGGATATTTGGTTTTCTGGCCTAATAGAATATTAGGATTATGTTAAGATATTTGACCTAAAGAATGATAGGTATGTATGTTAAGGTATATAAATARATACTATGAATATATAAGAGGTATATAAAAAGAAAAGGCAAAAATCCTCATGGCACCAACCCCTTGCAGTGCCCTTGRCTCATCCCATKCCCTTGTTTTCCTCCACCCTGCATTTCCCAAGGCTGGCCCATCCATCCATCCTTCCTTTCCCTGTTGTCTGGAGCTGTGTAAAACAGCAACGMGAGTGATTTCCATCTGGCAGCTCTTGCCTCGAACCAGCCTGTGTCTCTACCCACAAATAACTCCCCAATAATTAAATTGTCCGGGTTTTGATCTTGCTCACAGGAGCAGAGCAATTTTCATTCCCTCCTGGATTAGCTTATCCTGCAAGGTTATGATTCAAGCCTTCCCTTCTGCTCCGATATGATTCTTCCAGACCTGGGGCCTGATAGGGCCCTGCACAGCACCAGGCCTCTGTTTTCTCTGTAAATACAGCCTACAAAATTTCAACAAGTCAGCCCTTGTGTGCCACACCGGGAGATTGATGACAAACCACATTATTTTTCCCCTCCATAGAACTGCCCACAATTACAGCAGGGCTCTCTCCAAACACTGCTCTGTTTTTGTCCAGCAGGGAAAGGGCAGCGGCACGGCTGAGGCACACTGAGGCAGACATTATTGGGGGCATAAATGCCCTTTTCTTCCCTCTTTTTTTCCCCCCTATCCATGATAAAATATTGGAGCTGATTGATGCCATGTGGCGGTTTTTTATGCAAGCCTGAACCTGCCAGCAAAGGTTTCTTCGAATTTACAAGGGAAGGAAAGGAGGGACTCAGACGTGGAAAAATCCCTGAGCTGTGCTCCTGGATGCTGAGCTGCCTCCCTAATCAGGAAAATTTTGGTGAAATTGGATTGATTGGTGGTTCCTTTTCTTCCCTCTTTTTTCCCCCTATCCATGATAAAATATTGAGCTGATTGTGCCACGTGGCGTTTTTATTGCAAAGCCATGAACCCCAACAGCATAGGTCATCTCAATCACGAAGGGAGGGAAAACGCACTCTTGGAAAAAAATTCCCCTGGAGCTGCTCCTGGGATGCTGAGTTGCTACCAAACCAGGGAAATTGGGTTGGAAATTGGGATTATTGTGGTTCCTGGGATTTAGGTTTGTACAATGCTGGGGGTGAATCCAAAAATCCCTGTTTTCTGTTGGCCTTGTGTTTGATAATTCAGAGAATTAAAAATCGCGCAGAGAACGCCACCACCACGCTGCAAAATGTCAGGAGTGAACAGGTTGCAAAAATAAATTAAAAAGGTAATAAAAGGCTCCATCTCCTGAAAGAAGATGCCTGGAGAAGCAGGACCACACTGCTGTTGCCATCCCATCATCTCCAATATCAAGTTTTTTAAATCCCTGATTTTTGTCCTGCATTTCTCTTGCATCACATAATAAAAATCTGGAAAACAGGGATTGCTGGGTGCCCTGATGATCTTTCCAGAAACCTGCTGTCCTCCAGATAACTGAATTCCCAGACTCCATGGAGAACTTGGGAGCACCTGAAGAGCAGGACTCCCTTTCAAGTGCAAAAAAAAAGCTCCGAGCATCCAACATCTGTCAGAATTCCCCAGTTTGTCACGAGGCTGCTGCAGGCTCATCCATCATCCTGCCACGCCACGCTGGAAATGGTGCTGAAAAGATCCAAGTCARTGCCTCCAAAATGTTTGCTTTATCTCTGGGCACCTTCAAATCTTCCAGGGGAGCCCTAAAATCTCTGCTCTCCCCGCTCATTGTTTATAAAATGTGTTTAATTTGGGTGGTTTGTGTATGAAATGAGGGCGGTTGAGGTTTTTTTTCTTCCTGCAGGGGCGTTTCTGGTCAAAACATGGATGTGCAGCAGATTTCAGAGTGATAAAGAACCCTCTTGTGTTAAGTTTAGCCCTTGAAATTTTAATTATTTTCTGCTAATTCCTTTTTTTTGTTGGCTTTTTTTACTTATTTACTTAGATCTCCAAATAAATGGTGACATTCCAAGAGGTACAGAATATTTGGACCACTGTAGGTAAGAAATTAATGGCTTACTTCTTCAYTTATGGCACCTATATTACCAATATTTAGCCCAAAAAATGGAGTTTCCAATGAGACCAGTTTAATCAATCTGATTTTTCGGGGCTCAAAATAGAATTTCTACAGTTTCTCATGTCRGTAAAAATATTTTATGTGCATTTCTCTTATTGGTACCCCAAAGTTTCTCAATAATTTCTGTGAAACTATTGTGCCTTCTAAAGCTTATGTAGCTCTAGAAAAGATACACAAATTCCTGAAAGAAAAAAAATCCAAAATTCTTCTGGAATTGCAAATTGTCTCTGCTTTGATTGAAGCAAAATCATTCTGAAAATTTAATGCTTCCCTGGAATTTCAGATCAAAAAATTCTGAAAATTGAAACAAGGCCTTGAGGTTTCAGTAAGAGATGAACCAGAATTCAAACAAAAACTTCCAAATTCTGTGTGATCTTGGATATCAAAGCAGATTGGAGAATAAAATGAAATGTGTCTGGAATGCTGATATTCACCRCCCAAATTTAAGACAATTTTAATTRTAGGGAAGTGTTAAAAATCCAAGATTTGGTTCTAGGAGGACAAGGAATCATCAGCAACTCAGCCCAGTGCAAACTGAATTTTTCACAGTTCCCTGGGCAGGGAATGGGAAGGATTTTAAAGGAGTTTTGGCAGGGAAGGGGGATAAAGAGCATTGGGCCGATGCCTCCAGTAGCTCTGAGAATCCCACCAGTTTTCCATGAGATTTCTGACACCTCTGTGGAAAATGTGAGCAGTTTAATCCTGGGAGCTGCAGCCCTGCTCTTGAGCAAGAGGGATCCAGGATGGAGCTGGCAGCACTGGAAACCCTCTGTAGAGAACTCAGAAATTTTTGCTTTATTGCTGCCTTTTTTTTTTTCTTTATTCTTTCTTTTCCCTTTTTTTTAATATTTAGGGGCAAGAAATGGCTCTTCCCTGGTTTTGCCCCTCACCACCCCTAGCTCACGTGCCCTGCAAAGCCACAGCTTTTTTGCTTTATTGCTGCCTTTTTTTTTTTCTTTATTCTTTCTTTTTTCCCTTTTTTTTAAGTTTAGGGGCAAGAAATGGCTCTTCCCTGGTTTTCCCCTCACCACCCCAGCTCAGTGCCCTGCAAAGCCACAGCTT
>NDFG01000090.1:274792-296839 GCA_002167245.1 Sporophila hypoxantha
AAGCTGTGGCTTTGCAGGGCACTGAGCTGGGGTGGTGAGGGGAAAACCAGGGAAGAGCCATTTCTTGCCCCTAAACTTAAAAAAAGGGAAAAAGAAAGAATAAAGAAAAAAAAAAAGGCAGCAATAAAGCAAAAGGCTTTATTGGAGGATGGAGCTATGGAGCTGGCAGCACTGGAAACTCTCTGTAGAGAACTCAGAAATTGTATCAAACAAAATAAATTTAATTTAAGGGTTTTTTTTAAATACTACTTTAAATTTAATTTTTTTGTTGTTTATTTTTCAACAGCTGATCAGTTCAGAACATCCGGATCAATCAGACCCTCTGTGAGCAGCTTGGGAGTCTGTGCAAGGAGGACGAGCTCAAGCTGTGGCTTTGCAGGGCACTGAGCTGGGGTGGTGAAGGGAAAACCAGGAAGATCCATTTGTTGCCCTTAAAATTAAAAAAAAAAGAATAAAAAAAAAGGAATAAAAAAAAGGAATAAAGAAAAAAAAAGAAAAAAAAAAGAAAAAAGAAAAAAAAAGAAAAAAAGAAAGGCAGCAATAAAGCAAAAGGCACTTCCTAAAGGTAGCCATTAAATCATTCAACACTCAGCTCCCCCAGGAGCAGAGGGTTCCTCTTTCCTTTCCAGGAGGGGTTTGCAGGAGCCATTCCTCATCCCCTGCTCGGTGTCTTCTCCCTGGGCATTGTCCCAGAGCCCATCCAGGGCCAGCCCCACAGCATTCCCTGGGATGGCCTCGGGCCCATAGATCACTTCCCAAAAAAGTTTCCAATGGCTCCCCAAAGAGGAGGGCTGAGGGCTCTGTTTTGCTCGTGATAATGTGTTAATGCTCCAAGACCCCCCATAAATCTCCTCCCTGCATCATCATTTGTCAAAGTCACAACACAGGGCTGGAAACAGCAAAAAAAAAAAATAAAAAAATCCCAATTCAACCCAAAAAAAAAAAAAAAAGTAGAATGAGATAGAAAATGTGGCTTTGTTTTCTTCGTCCCTCCCATGTGATTTTTCACCCTCCTCTCCCCCTTCTTCTTTTCTCTTAATCTCTAAACCATCTGATTGTAGAGAAATGGTAAATAAAGGGTTTGGTTTCTTTAGTTTTTTGTGTGAGTGCACACYTGCATGGTTTGCTGGGTTTGCTGGACACTTAAAAATGGGAACTGAGTTTGCTGGAGGAGCCTTTGCCACCTCTGCTCAGGAAAATGTTCTCTGGGAGAGGGTTGGTTGCCCTGGCGCTGCTCCCCAGTTTAGTCATCGTTTGGGCTGATCAAATTAGATGGAAAAACACGATGGTATCYAGAGCCCCGATGGCTGAGGGAATTTGTTTTTAATCATCTCTGAGYGAACAATCCCGCAGACCATATCAAAATGTTCTCCAGTGCTTGCTTGAAGTGAAAAGAAGTCATGAGAGAGAAAATCGAACTTGTTTGGATGTTTTATTTCTCTTTTCCTTTTCAGCTCCGTTTCAATGTCTTGTTCTCAATTTCATTTTTTTTCTCCCAACCATCTCCWTGTCATCCTGATAAAATGGTTCTTTTTAAAAACCTCCTGAAAATCKCTGGATGGGGATGTTTAGCTGATATTTGTGCCAAGGCAGACACATTTTGCTGGTTTTACCATTGGTAATTCTGTCTTAGATGAGTTCTTGATGTCCAGAKAGGGAATTGTGATGGCATTTGAGCCCTGTCCCTCCCTTGTGTTTCTGTTAATACACACCCATTATAGCTACCTTGATAGGCAGGAAGGAAAATAAAGAGATTTCTCCACCAGCATTTAATTGGATCTGCTGGGAAGAGCCAAGACTTTGGACCTGACACTTTAATCATTATCAGCCCAGCCAGAAAGAGATGAAAGCAGGTGGGAACTGAAGGCAAAACAAATGGGAATTGATGTGGTGACACCAACCCCAGCTCGGCCCTGCTGTTTTTCATTCATTATTTGTTAAATACATGGACATGGTATCGTTAAATACAAGGGAAGAGTGTTTTATTGTTAAATGTTTGTTAAATCTGGATAATTTTGGAGCTCCCAAAGCCCTTTCCCAGCTCGTGCCAGCAGTGCCAGTGAAGTCCCTGAGGGCAGCCAAAGCAAACTGAGACAGCCCCACACCCCTGAAGCAAATTGGAGATCACCCTCTTGCCACCCAAAATTGTTAAATTCATGGACGTGGTATTGTTAAAATACAAGGGAAGAGTTGTTGTATTGTTAAATTAATGGATAATTTGGAGCTCCAAGCCCTTCCCAGCCGTGCCAAGCAGTGCCAGTGAAGTGTGCCTGGAGGGCAAGCAAAGCAAGAGCTGAGATCAGCCCCACAGCCCCGCTGGGACATGCTTGGGACAGTTTTGATGGAACGAACCCATCTGCTAATAGTCCCAGAAGAAGGGAATAGACGAATATTTTTCTTATTGAACTAGGGATAATGGTTAGGTAGCCACTACTGGATCCCAATCCAGCAGACTGGAAATCTTCAGGCTTGAGGGTGAGAGAGCGTGACAACCTCTCCCTTTGAGTTCACTCTGACATTTGTATGCCCATTAACATTAAATATAATACTCTGCTGCAGAGGTTGGTGTTCTCTGCATTGGAGTGGGCTGTTGGTGCTCAGGTTTTCTGTCTGGTGTCCTTAAGCGCTGATGCTCCAGCGCTGGGATTGTGTTGAGGAGCCGACCCGGTGAGTGCTGGGCAGCATTCCCGAGCTGGCATCTCTCAGCCCAATTAGGCTTCACACTCAGGTAATCTTCAAAAGAAATCTCACTAAATCAGAACGTGATGGGCGATCACGTTCAGGAAAGGCAACGATGAGCCATGAATGGCACGGGCCGCAGTGGGAAATGAGCCATGGGGTGTTTCATCAGGGCTATGAGGCCTGTACAAGGGTGGGGGGAAGGGGGACCCCAGGATGGGGATGGGGCTCCCGGGCTAAGGTCTGCCTCCTAACGGTATCCTCATGGAGCAGGTTGGTTTTCACAGCCCCTGCCGACAATTTGTGGCGTTGGTACGGGGGAGGATGAGGAAGGGAAAGTTCATGGGGTCGTCACTGGAGGATACGAAGGAAGAATGTTTTGTGGCTCTCGGAGAGGAGAATGAAAGGTTTTATGGGGTCTCCCTGGGAGGATAGACGAGGCGAAATGTTTGTGGGGCCTCTTGGAGAGAAGGGAAATGTTTATGGGGTCTCTCAGAGAGGATGAGAGGGAAATGTTTGTGGGTTCTTCTGTGAGGATAGATATGTTTATGGGGTCTCTGAGAGGAGAAGGGAACTGTTCTGTGGGGTTCTCCTGGGAGGATGGAGAGTGCGAGAATGTTTTGTGGGGTCTATTGAGAGGAGAAGGTGAAATGTTCATGGGTTTTCTTCTGGACAGGAGAAGGGAGATGTTCATGGGGTCTCTCTCTGGAGAGGAAAGGGAGATGTTTATGGGTCTCTCTGGCGAGAAGGGAAATGTTTGTGGGGTCTCTTGGGAGAAGGAGAGGGAGATGTTTATGGGGGTCTCTCTCTGGGAGGATGAGAGGAGAATGTCTTGTGGGGTCTCTCTGCTTGGAGAAGGAAGGAAAATATGTCATCGGGGTCCTCTCGTGAGATGAGAAGGGGAAATTTTATGGGATCTCTGTGAGGATGAGAAGGGAGAATGTTTGTGGGGTCTCTCCCTGGAAAGGATGAGAAGGGAGATGTTTGTGGGGTCTCTCTGTGAGGATGGGAAGGGAAATGTTTGTGGGGTCTCTCTCTGGAGGATGAGAAGGGAAATCAAACATCCTCAACAGAGACCCAATAAAGATTTCCCTTCTCATCCTCTGTGAGAATGAAAAGGGAGATGTTCATGGGCTCTCTCTGGAGAGAGCAGAAGGAAGCCGACACGAGGTCTGCCATCCATGTCCTTTAGGGTTTTCTTCCTGTCCCAAATGTGAGTGCAGCTTTTCCTGGTCACAGGGATCCTTTGGGGGTTTGTGGAGCAGGATGAGGCTCAGGTCCAGCACCCCTGGTTGGGTTCCACACAGGATCCAGAGGCAGAGGGAAAACTGAACCCCCACAGTGGGGGGATTGCTGCATCACCCCATCCTTCTCCTCCACAGGATCCCTGTGCCTCTGGCACTGGGAGCACTGGGATGGGAGAAGAGCCTGGGCTGATTCCAGCTCCTTCCTCACCCATCCCCATCCTCACACCCCTGAGGAGCCACCCTGCCATGATGGATGGGGTTATTCCACAGGAGCACCAGTGGAAACTGGGCTGGAATTACCCCTCCTCCTCCTCTGATGCCTGTTTAACTGGCTCTTCATTAGGTATGTTTTCTATAAACAGAGATTAAATTTAAAAAAAAATGACACTGGAAATACTCTGAGGAAAGTGTGTCTCTGGGAGCCAAATGCAACTCCACATAATCCCTCTTCTCTCTGTGAGAAGAGAATAATGTCCTCCAATTAATTATATCGAGGCATATAATTACACACTTACACAGTCAAAGACATTTTGTAGCAGAAACCAGATTGAATGTCAATTRCAGCTTCCAAAACCACACGGAGTTAAAACAAATTTTAGCTCCCATATTGAACTTTTCAAGCCACTTTTATTAATATGTGGAGCGATTATTGTTGACTGGACAAATTATTTGGGATGGAGTTTTTTGCTGCAGTGCAGAGCTGGCAGTGCAGGATGCCAGACTCCACAGAGAACTGCAGTAAGCCAATATATCTGTGCAAAAAAATCTGGATTTTCAGAGATTGTTATCAAAAAGAGATGCTGAATAATGGCTGGTTTGGCCAAGAACAATATGTGGTGTTCTCACCAAGGGGTTCCTTATTTCCCTGTGGATTTTTGGCCTCCCTGGGCCACTTCCCTCCCAAATTCATCCCGTGGAGGTGGCAGTGCCAAATTTGATAGAACCCGTGGCTCTTGTGTGGAGGAGTTGAAAGCACAAGACAAATTATTGGAATTTACTGAGCAACATTTGCACTCTGGGACTGAAAGGGAAGAGTGGCTCCTAAAAAACAGCGTTGAACACGTCATSATTATTAAAAACAATCAAGCCAATTAGAGAAAACTCAGCATTTTAAATATGAACATCCACTCCTGGATACCTATTGAGGAATTTTTTTTTTCCAGGCAATGTTTGCTGATGGATTCTGATGTCTCAATCAGGATTTCAGGACACAGATTCTTCCTTACAGCATTTGATCCGGCGTGTAAGGAGATATTTTATCACAGCCCTGTAACTATCGGCTCCAAATGATTATTTGCTTCAAGTTAAGCATGAGCTTAACTCRTCTTGTTGGCTCTGACATGGACATTCCCACCAGTATAATATTCCCAATCCCTCCTGTTATTACAGCATMCCCCATAACGGGAACCCCAATATTACTGAGGACTTTGGCAGCCTTGGCCAATGTCAACAGAATGGGAGGTGCTATTTCATTAATTTCCCCTGACTTGGGACAAAAATAACTTCATCCATGTCTTGGTTTTGTGTTTCAACCTCCAGGAGAACAATTTTCTTAAAAAATAAAGAAATTGGTTACTTTATACCCCGGCTGGTTACATTAGACTGTAATTTCACAAGGCATCAGTGATTCCAGGGGCTGATTTTCTGACAGGCAGAAAAAAAATGACCACACATTTGCGAGCATCAGTAGTCACCTCTCCTCATGCATAAAGCACTCGGACACATTTTTGGCCGTCGGGGTCTGAGCAGCAGAACAGGGGAAGGAAGAGGCAGAGTTTGGGTGTTTTGGGTTCCTGATGATGAACGGGGATCCCAGAGTGAGGACAGAAAAATGGGTCCCCTGTGGGGCAGGGCAAGATCTCCTCTAATAACAGAATGAGTGAGCAAATCAGGGCAAGCACAGCCTTCCTGCTGGGGGGAGAGACCACAAAAAAAGGGAGGGAAACAGGTAAGGGAGGGAGAATTCATGGCCCAGGTAGAGCTGGGTGTCAGCGCATTTATGGTTTGGGCTTTCCTGTATCTCCTCAGCTCCTCCTTAAGCTGGATTTGGGGTTTGGTCTTTTTATTTTGTGTTTGGTGAGGGGTTAAAATGAACTCTCAGGTTCTCCTTAAGCTGGATTTGGGGGTTTGGTCTTTTATTTTTTGGTCTTTGGTGAGAGGTTAAAATGAACCCTCACAAACCCTTCTGCAGGACTCTGTTGTAAATTTGTAGCAACACAAATGTTTAAAATCTCCGTGTAATAAAGGCCACGTGCGCGACCCTGAAACTTTTTGCAACAAATGGTTTTCCATTTTTTATTTTTTTTATATTTTATTGTTATGATTTTTTTTTAATGCTGTACAATCAGCAATAGCACCACAATCACATGTTTGAAGCTGGTATTAATAATTTTACAGCCAGTAAACACCTGAAACCTCTCCTCTTCCTCTCTTTATTGGCTCCCTGGATTTTTATGAGTGTATRGCTGCAAATAACACAGAGCAGGGTGTTGCCATYTTGGGAAAGACCAGGTGCCCATCTGTTTCAAAATCATTCCTAGAGTTAAGCTTGAAATGCTTTAAAATCATYTGGGGTTGAATTTTGACCCAGTTTTGCTCCCTGACCTCCACTTTGCTATGACGGCAAAGCAGTTTGACAAAATGTGTCCTGAGTTTTGGCTCTGTGAAGGATCCAGGAGAAGAGCAGAGTGAGAGGGAGGAAAATAATTCCTTAGCTTTCCTTAGGGTCCTGTGAAAGGGTTGGGCATTGTTTGGGGTCACCCTTTCCCTTTGGGCTGTCCATCCCTGTGGGATGTGGGAGGGAGCTGTGGCTGCTCCATCCCTGGAAGTGTCCAAGGTCAGCCTGAACAGGGCTTGGAGCAACCTGGGACTGTGGAAGGTGTCCCTGCCATGGCAAGGAGTGGGAGGAGATGGGATTTAAGGCCCCTTCCCAACCCAAACCATTCCAAGATTCCAAGATCTATTCCAGCCACCGTGGCAGAAAGGAAGGGCTGGGTGGGGTTTTCTCGGCCTGAAGGACGTGTCCAAGCCTGTCCCTGTTCCARGAGGGTCAAAGCTCATCCAAACCCTTTGCTGAACATGGATTCCCCCCAAAAACCAGGACTAGTGAGGGTTCAGAACTGCTGTTGAAGGACAATTCAGACCACGTCCTCTGTGCCCTTTCCATGGAACATACAGACATAAACATATAAATGTGTATTAAATAATGTGTGCTAAAATGAAGGCTGTGGCAGAGGGGAGAATTWAACCCAGGTCTCTCAAATCCCAAGTTAACCTTAACCACTGGATTACTTTCCTCTCTCGTGTGAATGCTGCCTGWGCACATTGTGTACAAACAGGAGAGAGATTTACTGGAGAAAGAACCTCAGCCACAATAACCCACGTGTGCACATGGATATAAATACACATATTCTCAATAGCAGCCTGCGAAAGCATCGCCTCATAAAAACTCTCTGAACACTCAGTAAATTCTGGGCCAGATTTCAACTCATGTTCCTGAGATAAGGACCAGAGGGAGGAGGAAGAACCAGACAGCAGCAATCCTTTCATCCCCCTGGCCACAGCTGGTGGGGCCGCTCCTTTCAGCAGATGGGAATAAAAATAGATATATTTACAATTTACAATTGCAGTTGGATGGAGAAAGAAGCAGCAGTGAACACAGAGCAGTCGTTTGCTAAACCCATAATAGTGGGGATTATGCAGCGCTGCTGCTACAATAACATTCGTTTGCTGTCAGCGCTCCTGTGTAAAAACAAATTAGCTGGATGATTAATGAACATCCCCAGCAGCATGTGGATTCTCCTCAGTGATGCTCCAGCCCAGTGAGAAACGTGCTGCTCTGAGCTGTCCCTGCTCTTTGTGCTGTGCTGTCCCCTCTGCACACCTGGCTGCCCCTGGCAAAGGGGAGTCTGGCTCTTTTTAGGGGTTTTTAGGACCCCTCAGTTTAGGGGGGACATTGAGATGGTTGAGGGCACCCAGAGGAGGCTGCAGCAGGGCTGGGAACACACAAACCCTGTGAGGAACCCCTGAGGGAMCTGGGGSTGCTCAGCCTGGAGAAAAGGAGACTCAGGGCTGCCCCCATCACTCTGCACAGCTCCTGAAAGGTGCCTGTGCTCASCTGGGGCTGGGCTCTTTCTCCAGCAGCACTGACACAACCAGAGCACACAGCCTCSAGCTGCACCAAGGGAAATACAGGTTGGATAGCAGGGAAAAGRGTTTTACAGSAAGGGTGATAAAGTTCTGGAATGTTCTGCCCGGGGAGGTGGTGGAGTCCCCATCCCTGGGTGTGTTTGACAAAGCCTGGATGTGGCACTGGGGGCCAGGGTTTGGGTGAGGGGCTGGGGCTGGGTTGGACTCGATGGTCTTGGAGGTCTCTTCCAACACAGTGATTCTGTGAATTCTGTGATTCTGTGAATTCTGTGAATTCTTGAATTCTGTGATTCTTTGGACTCGATCTTGAAGGTCTCTTCCAATCTGGTCATTCTGTGATTCTGTGAATTCTGTGATTCTGTGATTCTGTGAATTCTGTAAATTCTATGATCTTGAAGGTCTCTTCCAACCCCGTGATTCTATGAATTATTTTAATTCTATGAATTCTGTGATTCTGTGAAAGAGCAAACTGAGAGTCCAGAAAGAGGTGCTGAGATAAGAAATGTCTCTGTGAGGTTTGGTGTGACCTGAGGATGGCTTTGTGGAGAGGGGCCCTGCTGCCAGCCTCCATCAAAGCAGCCCTTGGGCTGGGGGAGCTGAAGTGGTCACAGCCAAAATTCAGGGAGTGTTTGGGCAATGCTCTCAGGCATTTTGGGGTGCCCTGTGCAGGGCCAGGAGTTGATCTGGGTGATCCTTGGGCTTCCCTTTCACCTGAGGATATTCCATGCTGTGATTCCGAGGCTCCCCTGGGCGCTGTGGGACTGGAGGGACTCCTGGGGGAAGGAGCAGGCACAGAGCAGGATCTGCTCCCTCCTCTCCTGACCACCCCCTGCTCCACTGTGTTTTCCTCTTGGAACTTCTACCTTGTCTATCCCTTCCCAGCTCACATACCTGAGGGGAATCAGAGCAAAAAGTGACCATGGAAAGCTGGAACATCTCATCAAAAGGCACCTCCAGAGATCTCCTGCTTGTTTCTGCTGCTGTCCATGTGAGGGTTGCAGCCTCTGGGCATTTTAAAAGTCTTTTCACTTTGAAATACCCACCTATCTCTCTCAGAGGTGTTTCAGATGATCCTGCAGAGGATAGGGAGATGAATGGGGTTTTTTCGCTTTATTTAATCAATGCATGATTAATCCAGGAGCTGGGCTCCAAAGATCCTTGTGTGTCCCTTCCAGCTCAGGATATTCTGTGATTCTTTGATTCTACAAATAACCAAGGAAGAAGGAAGCTCTGGGTGTGAGCTGTTAGCCCAGAAAGGGTGGGCAGACAATTCCAAAAGGGTGGGCAGACAATTCCAAATGGGTGGGCGGACAATTCCAAATGGGTGGGTGGACAATTCCAAATGGGTGGGCGGACAATTCCAAAAGGGTGGGCAGACAATTCCAAAAGGGTGGACGGACAATTCCAAAAGGGTGGGCAGACAATTCCCAGCCTTGCAGGGGCTGCTGGATCTCTCCAGGTTTGTATGGAAAGGTGGAACGGGTTTGGCTGTGAACACAAAGCCCCAAAATGGTTTGGGTTGGAAGGAACCTTAAGGATCATCTCATCCACCCCCCCGGCCACGTTCAGGGACATCTTCCACCATCCCAGGGCCTCGGGGTCTCTGCTGCTCACAGTGACCCTGAGATGCCTTGGAAAGTCTCTTTTCCCAGCCCAGTGGTTGAAGAAGGAGTCAGAACTCTTCAGTTTTAGGTCTTGAGGTTGTTTATTGTTTCTTATCTATAAAATTTTTTCTCCTGTCCAGCCGAGGTCTGTTCAGCAGGACAGACAGAGGCACTCTGGTGTTATCTTTTTATACTAAAAACTACATGTACAATATTTAACATAATTTCCCAATCCCCATCACCTATGTTAGACACTGACCTTCTACTCTAAACCAATCCAAACATGCCACCATCACCCAGAAGATGGAAGCCAAGAAGAAGAAGGAGAAAGGCTGGACATGCCCAGATCCCTCCATCTTGCCCCCCGAACCCCCATTCTAAAAATCCCAAAAATCCATTTTTTCACCCCGTGATAAATTCACTATCATTCCACTTAAACTGTTGTGGCTCGTAATTCTTCATATAAAGGTTGGTAATTGTTTTTTCCAAGGGCTAAATCAAAGGCACAGGGGGCTTGGGCTCTGTGCCAAGGTCTCTGAGCCCCCTGGGCAGGGGCTCGAGTCCTCCAGGGCAGCCAGAGTGATGTCCTGGGTTCTGACACCAGGGTGCTCCAAGCCCTGCCCAACCTGGCCCTGATGTGGCAGCCACCAGTGCTCCTGGTGCTGAGCCCTCCTGCAGGGCCCTGAGGGCAGAGGCTCCCCTCTGGCACTCACAGGGTTAAGGGTGTTCTTTCTGTTCCCACACACTCACACGAAGCCTCCAGCAGTTATATAAATATAAAAAAGCTCTTTTCTCATATCCCCACAGAGCGCAATAGGACTCCACATATAGCAACCAAAAACATAAAAAATAAAAAGGAGCCCAAACACTGCCAAAATCTACATTTTCATTTGGCAAACCAGTTAAATCTATTCATAATCTGGTGCCTGAATCAGGTTTCAGACCAGACTAGACTGCCTTGGCTCCTGGTTTTTGTTGCTCGACCTGTCTCTGACTGAATTTAGCTATGATGTTACATCTTTAGCTGTAGAAAATTTCTAATAATGGTAAGCCTGTTTTATTTTTGCCACTGGAGGTACAAGTTCCAGCATTTCCGTACCCAGGTCCAATTGGAGCCAGTTTTGGACTTTTTTTTGGACAGAAAACCTCCCTTGTTGCTTTGCACTTGTTTTTTTTTTTTTTTTTTTTACCTTTTTTTTTTTTTTTCTTTTTTAATTTTAATACTGTTCACCCTCACAGCTTCCAGGAGGCGAAATGAAAACACAGCAAATGTGAAATGTGCAGTGTCAAAAATCCGCGTTAGTTCCAGTCACCTGCCCCACTCCTTTGGGGCCCCTGGAGCTCCCCCAGCCCTTGGTGATGAGGATGGAGCCACAGATCCTGGAGGGTCCCTTGGAGCCCTTCCCCTCCTTGGGAGGCCACAGCTCAAAGTTTGATTTAGGTGGTGGGAAAGAAGGTTAATTAGAAGTAAATGAATTTCTGTTTTTGCAGCATGGCTCACAGGGGCACTGGGTTGGGAATCCCAAATTTCACTCCCTGCTCACTGTTCTTATCAAAAAAACATGAAGATGCTTCACTTCATTTCTGGTTGAACATCCCCCAGGATCTCAGGGGTTGCAGCYCCACCCCAAAAATATCTGTACACCCCTAAGTGCTCCTCAAACCCCTCCAATTCCCAAGGAAAGCAGGGCTGGGAATTAGGGACAGGACCARGTGTGCAGCAGAGCTTTGGTGGCATTTTGGTGTCTCCCAAAGTGACTTTCCCTGGAAGGATCCAGTTCAGCTTTTCTGTCAAACCCMCTGCCTGCTGGAACAGGAAATCTTTAGGGTTTTATATAGTGCTAATAGGCCACCAGAAATTTTGGCTATAGAAGTAACCCTACACAGAGAACTAGAGAACATGGACAGGATTCTTGTTTTAAATATCAAGATATAAACAGAGTGATTCCTCCTCCCTCGGTGAATTAACCCGGGGTCTGTTTGGGCTGAGCAACCACAGGGAAATTAGAAAGGAGTAAAATKGTGGAATTTGTTTGGGAAACAAATTTTCTTTAATTTTATTTRAAGCATCTTGAGGAGAAGCGAGGCAATGAGAGCGATRTGGAAGGCAGTTGTGAAGTTTTAGCTGTTAAAAGGACCATGAAGTGAGGTTGAGGCTGGAGTTTCTTTGGTTTGATGCCTTTGTCTGCATCCAGAAGTGGTGAAAATTAACTCAGTCTGGGCAGAAATGAGGTTTCATCTCCATGTTTTCCCTCAGMGATCAGAGAGGAGACTTCTTCATCCACCACACACTTATCCATGAATGCACCTTGGAGAATCCATGACAGCAGGGAATGCTGATGCTCAGCTGGAGGATGAGATGATTCCAGCACATTTGTGTAATTATGGAAAGGTTAAAAGGACTTAGCACCCCAAACCCTGACCCCAGCTGGGGAAAAGCCCCACCACAGTCCTGGGGGTGATGGAGAAGGCTCAGGGAATGACCAACACCACAGACATGGATATCTGGGAACAAAAATGGATAAAAACATGGAAAAAGGGAGTCAGTTCTTTAACTTCTTTCCTGCCTCTGTCAGGATCAGGATKGAAGCTCTCAAGATGGTATTTTGTGTTCAGACTCAGGTGTTRATTATTCCTTATCTATATTACAGTCTCACAAGCTGTGAATTCGGCAGCATTTCATGAACAAGTTACAGAATGGCCCCAGATCTCTCTCTACAGGGCCTTTTAGGGATAAACTGTCCAATTAAGAAATGACACCTCAATTATTTTTACTTTTAACCCAATAACCAACCACCTGTGCCTGCAATGGGGACTTTTTTATCCAATTACACAAAACCACCCAAACCCATGGAGAAGAAGGTGGAGAAGAAGGTGAAGAAGAAGAAGGAGAAGAAGGAGAAAAAGAAGGTGAAGGAGAAGAAGAAGGAGCAGCCTCCACCCCAAAACCTCCATCTTGCTTTCTATCTATTACTGTATTCTAAACCCTTAAACTCTAAGTTTCCCACCCTGTGATATCACACACTTCTATCCAAACTCCACACCCACAATCCCAGTTCTAGCACTGAATTTTGGAAGCTTCTCCAGGGCCTCAGGTCAATGCAGTGTTCTCTTGGGGGTCAGTGCCTGCCAGCARAGAAAACCCAAAATTCTCAGCAGCATCCAGGGTTCCAACACAAGGAATCTGCGAGGGGATGAGGGCAAAGCAGGGCCATGGCTCCACCTGGGATTCATCTCCCTCCCTCGTGGGGCAGGGAATTGTGTGGGGGCTCCTCTGGGGGGTTTGGGGGGTGGCACCCCCAGATCCCAACTGCTCCCATCAAGGGGACACAGTCTGGGGCTGATTTGGTCAATTTAGGACGAAAGTAACCCAAAGAGGGAGCCAGGAGGTTGGGCTGAGCTGGGGAGCTCCACCCTGCCAACTTTGGGTGGGTTTGTGTTAAATTGGATGTCTGAGCATTTTTTTTTTCTGCCCAGACCTTCATCATTACATGCTTGCATAGAAAATTAAGTTACCACACCTTTAATGAAGTTAATTTCCTAATTCTGACAGAGTTGCCACTGCCAGTGATTCACTCCCTGCTTTTTACACATTTGGGCTGTGTTTTGGTTGGGTTTTTATTTTTTTTAAAGCAGGCAGATCTCCARGGCCAAACACTGGGCTCATTATTTTCTTTTCACTTAGCTGAAACAGAGTACGTAAGAAACTGCAATCAATGTTATCTTAGAGCAGGGATTCCTCCAAAATTTCCACCCTGGGGGGAATATAGGAAAAGCAAAACATTTCCTGACTCATCCCTTCTGATSCTTCAGCCTTCGTCCTCTGGTCTCAGAGCTGACCAGGAAGAGATGCCATGGAGCAAACACAAATTTTGCAGATTGGTGCAAAACCAGGACCTAAAAGCTCTGCAATGGTCAAGGTTTGGAGCTCAGCTCTGCCAGGACAGTCTGGGGCAGCTCAGACCTTCCTGCTTCAATCCTGATGAACCCATGGAAACTTTTCCAGATGCTYCACAGGTTATTCTTCAAACACGTAAATTTGATTTAATTAAGTGAAACTGCTCTCAAAAGGCTAATTCTGCTCTCCAGTGCTGCTGAGAGGGGATGTTAAAGGAGCTGCTCTGGTAAATTCCAGAAACTTGGGGTAATTTCAGTGTGTCCCAGTGTCTGCAGAGCCTTTCTGGCAGGTAATTGAGGGTTTTCTAATCAGGAATTTCTATTAYAAATGAGAAATTTAAATTTCTAATTGAAACAGGACCATGTTGTAGGAACACCATGCTGAAGCAGAAAGCTCAGGCAGGGAATATTCCCAAACTGAACATTATTGCTGCTATTGATATAAAGAGGGTGGGAAGGGGGATTGTAAAAGTGTGAGGAATTAACACACYGGCTCCTTGAGCCCAGACTGATTCTCTGCTGCTCTGACTACACCAAGGAGTTTATAAATCCTTCACAGGGTGCTTCAGAGACCTGTTCTCAGATTTGCCATGGGATTTGGAGGTGTGAATTAGCCACTGGTCTCCCCTGGATCCTGATTTGATTGGAGTTTAGGGTCCAACCCTAAGGCAGAACGTCAGCCCCTGCTCCAACACTGCTCCAGAACCTCTCAGATTTCCARGGTCAGAATCCTCATTTCAATTCCCAACCCAAAACACATCCACTGTCACTTCACACCAGGAACCCCTGTGCTAAAATCATCCTTCATTTCCAAAACCTCACCTCCCATTCTGCAGTTTAGTCCCAATGTACTTCCAGCAAGGAGTTGTGAATAAGGACTGATGGAATTGTMCTCTCAGACCCTCAAACACGGAGGGGACAGTTTGTTCTTGCAGTCCAAAGTAAAAGAAACACAATCATGGAATCCCAGACTGGTCTGGGTTGGAAGGGAACCCAAAGCTCATCTTGTTCCCCTTCCACTGTTCCAGGGTGCTCCGAGCCTGGCCTTGGACACTTCAGGGATGCAGGGGCAGCCACAGCTGCTCTGTGCCAGGGAACAATTCCTTCCCAAAATCCCATCCAACCCTGCCCTTGGGCAGTTCAGGTTTGTTCTGTATCAACAACCGCTGGGTTCAAAGCACAACAGCCCTGCCTGGAGAGCCAGGCTTTGATTTTCCTGCCATTTCTCTCCTGAACTCGCCCAAAGCAGTGGTTAAATAATTGATGTTTGCTTTCTGGAGGGAGAGTTTACTCTCCTTTGACCCTGCTTTRGAGTTCTTTAAGATAAGGCCAAATATTGACAAAGCTGGAGCTGAGATTTCAGTACACAGATAAAAAACATTGGTGTTGCTTAGGAGTGAAAAAAACCCAACCAGCCTGGCTGTGAACTCTCTCTTAGGGTAAATAAATGGGGATGTGCTCCCTGAGAAATCCTGCTGATGAAGAAATCCGTGGTATTAAAGGGGAGCAGAGAGTTCCCACCCAAATAAAACACAGGATTAATTCTGTGTTCCRAATTTCCTTGATTCCAGACTCACACAGACAGAGGGGGATGAACCCAGGGACATTTAACTGATCATGGCTTTCTCAGAGAGGGAGGAATAAAGAAGTTTCTCCCACAGTTTGGTGGGAATAGCAGAGCCAGAGGTGGCTCCCATATTGTGCCAAGCTCCAGCCCCACTTTGGGAAAGCTTTTAAACCCTAAAGCCTAATTATGGTGCTGGAAATAGATCTTAAATGATTTAGAAATACAAACCGCTGTTGATTGGAATATAAAGTTTAAGAAAAACCTGGGTAAAGTTAARGGCTTTATGAATGCCTCACGCTATTGTTGGTGGAAGCTTTTACTGCTCTTCTGACAAATTTGTCCCTTTTATCCCATTCCAAGTCCCTSTGCTGTGCCTTGTGCCCAGAGTGAGGGCATCAATCCTTTCTACTTTGAACAACTTGGCCATGCTTTCCCTGCCTTTAAGGCAGCAGTTGGGGGAGCAATCCCAGCACCTTGAAACCCTTGGAAATCACCAAACACATCCCTTGTTTTTGATGCTTTTAGTCAGCTGCAGACCCGCAGAAGCCATTGCTGAAAAACCCGCCCGATATCGATTGCAAACAYCGATTCCCAGCGGTGCAAGGAGTTCTTTATTTATTGATTCCCAAATAACCCCCTCCTCACTCCCACGTGCCCCGAGGGCTGTGATGTTCCTGCCTGGCACCGAGCAGTGTTTACATCTCGGGCTGGCACCAGATGAATCCAGCTTTGGTTCCCAGCAGGATCAGGGAGCTGCGCGGTGACGGATCGCGGATCGCCGCCGCCCCTCCAGGAGGACCCGTGAGCGCCCTGGGAAGGCTCCTCTGAGATTTCTGGAGCTGGTTATTTGTTTTCCTTGGATCACGCCCTCCTGGGAGAAGTGATGCTGGATGCTTTTCCTATGTTGATGATGCAGGCTCGTTCCTTAAGTAAACCACGAGTAATTCGTGCCCCTGGCACTGCCATCTCGCTGTCCTGCCGTTGAAAGGAGGTGATTTGTACGTCTGCTCTGCTGGCTCGCCCTGAAACCCACGGGGTGGAAATCAACATCAGTCCCTCGCCATTATTAAGTACAAACTCCCCACAAAAAAACAAAAAAAAAAAGACCAAAAAACCAACAAAAAATCAACTTGAATTTTCCCTTTATTTCCACCAGCCTGAAACTACCTGAGTACCTCGTGGAGGGCTTAGAATGTCCAGAAAGTTCCTAAGGCCCACAGAAAATGAATATTTTGATGGCAATTGTGGTTATTTGTGTTTGTTGTTGTGCTAATTTATCTGCTCTGACTGTCCAGGAGAGCAGCACCTTAACCAGMGCTGGGGGATGTAAACCTGGATGAGGATTTTGGCTCGAGGAAAGTTTGTTTKTCCAAAGTGAAGTGATGGATGCATCATGCTAGATATGGACAAAATTGTTATAAAGTAAAGGAAAATAAATTAAAATTAATGCAAAGGAACTTTTCTGTTTTCTAGAGATAAATCCAGACTTATTTCATCTGAATATATTGATAAGATACTTAAATTTGAAATCAAGGATTGTAATCCTGTCCAGCTGGAGTCAAAAGAAATGGACTCTTCTGCCAAATAATAATTTATCCCATCCTAAAGAAAAGCAGAYGGGTGAATCACCCTCTAAGGCACACAGATTTCTCCATTCACTGGGCAGYAAGCTCTGAAATTAAGTGAGATTCATCTGAATATGTAAGAAGTCATCTAGTACATCATTGCTGATGACAAATAAAMTTTTAAATCAAAAAGGAGTTTATTGCTCTTTATCTTATCTGTCCACACCATGCTCACATTCTGTTGATCCCAGGCATCAGAGTTTTCCCAGGGAAGATAAATATTCCCTTCTTCTCCTCACAACAGAACTTGCCTCTGAGTTTTGCTTTATTTTGTTCCTCCTGAATCAATAAAATTGGAGATTTGGTGGCCACTCCATGAGATGGGGACTTGTCTGAGGTTCAGCAGCACTTCAGCCCTTCCCAGCTCATCCCAGTGAATCATTATTTGTTGTTATCCATAATGCAGTGTTTGCTTGTTGGCATAGAGATTATCCATAAAAATCCTGCTTCTCCCACCCACTCTGCAAGCAGGAAAGTGTTTAATGCGAGTGTTGGAAGGGACAGATCGATGACACATTGCTCTTGTCTTCATCTAGAATCCAAAAAAAAAAAAGGGAAAAATTCCCAACAGGCCAAAGCAAAGAAATAAAAGCAGGAAGAAAGAAGAACAAAGGCAGTGAGGGATAAGATTCTGCTCCTGTGACTGCCAACCACTTTGGAATAAAAAGCATGAAAAATTGTGATAAAATAGTGCCGTGAAGTTGCAGGAGCATCAGATTTGTTACTGACAGCCCCTGCAAAGGGAGAGGTCACAACAGGAGGGTCAAATCACTGATGATTTTTTATATTCCATTTCTTGGGGCAATTTGGGCAATTCTAGGGGGTTTCTAGAAACACAGGAGTGACACTCCCTGAGGTATCTGAAAAACCCCCTCAGCAACTTGAGGAATTTCTGCTCTTTGTAGACTTTGTAGCCCTTCAGCTTCCCCCAGCACAGTGAGCRCTTACTTGGGTGTTTTAATCGGTGTTTTAAAATTTGTGGTTGTTTCTCTGGCCTGGAATTCCTTGGAATTCACTGGCCTGTGCATCCCGTGCCCCTGTCAGACCACAGGGAATTACAAACCCGCTGGCTCAGCTGATCCCTCCCAACCCAACGACCCCAKATTCCTCAAAGTCAGAGGATAACTTGGAATTTTAAAAACACCTATAACATCCCATGTGAAATGTCAGGTACGCATTCCCCCCCAAAAAAAGTTATTTGGAGGGATGCAAATGCATGCAAATGAGCCCCAACAGTCCCTTTGGATGAGGCAGGAGAATCTCTCCACCCACGGGGTGTTTGAGTTGAAAGSAATCCCACAGAAGGGGAGGCAGAAAGGAAGGTGGGCGACTCCTTGGACTCCTCAATATTTCTTTTCCACGGCGTGAATTTAGCTGAGCACACATTTTGAAGGGCTGCTCTGAGGCTGCTGCTGGGCCCTGCCAAACCCCCGAAATAACTCACAAACGTCATGGGCTGAGGGYTGGCTGAGCTGCCTCTGCTGAACGCTGGGTTGGAAAGAGGGATTTGGGCCTGGTGAAAGCAGCGCTTTTCATGTGGACACACGAGCAGAGCGAGAAAATCTCAGATTATTTCAACAGCAGCTGGGCTGGTGTTTATGGAAACCCAGTGATGGGCACAAAACAATGAGGACATTCTTGTGGCTGCGAAGCTTTCGTTTTGTGTTGTTCCTACTTGTTGATCTGGGTGAAAAGAAGTGGGAAGAAGCTTTATTTTTAAAAGCACAGATGTGTTTTAGAAGCAGTGGTTTCTTGCTCCCAGCCATAGTGGAATGAGGAGCTGCCAATGCCTGAGGGTTGCCAGCCTGTGTGTGAACTGTGTTTTCTGTCTTGTTTTATGAGTTAAAGGACAAAAATGGATGATTTTATCTCCTTTATTCTCTTGAGGTGTTTGGGTAGCTGCTTGTTTTAGTTATTTTTACTAAACAAGCCCTAAAAAACCTGCAAGCTCTGAAGATACCTGCAAGTCCTTCCTCACTAAACAACTCCCAAGGTGCTGTGTTTTTTTCTCTTGTTTTATGAGTTAAAGGACAGAAATGGATGATTTTATCCCCTTTATTCTCTCGAGGTGTTTGGGTAGCTGTTTTTTAGCTTCTCCCCCTAAACAAGCCCTAAAGATACCTGCAAGTCCTTCCTCAGTAAACAACTCCTAGGGATGCTGTGCTTTCTCTCTTATTTTATGAGCTAAAGGACAGAAATGGATTATTTTATCTCCTTTATTCTCTRGAGGTGTTTGGGTAGCTGTTTTTRAGTCTTTCCTTCTAAACAAGCCCTAAAGGTACCTYCAAGTRCTTCCTTACAAAACAACTCCTAGAGATGCTGTGCTTTCTGTCTTGTTTTCTGAGTTAAAGGACAGAAATTAATGATTTTATTTGCTTTCTTCTCTCGAGGTGTTTGGCTAGCTGCTTGTTTTAGGTTTTTTTTTTAGTAAACAAGCCCTGCAAGTCCTAGGGCTGAGCAGGAAGGGGGAATAATCCCATTACTCCTCATGAGAATGCAGCACATCCACCTGGGCTATATGGCAGCYTGGACTGACCCAAATCCCAGAGCCAGGCTGGCTGTGGAGCTCCTGCAGAGAGGGGTTGTCCTTGGCAGCCTTGTCTGACTGTGCTATCAAAAGCCCCTTCCATCATCATCCATCCATCGCCTCATCCATCCACATCCATCCATCCATCCCTCCATCCTCATCCATCATCATCATCCATCCTCATCCATCCATCCATCCATCCCATCATCCATCCATTCATCATTCCATCCTCCACCATCCATCATCCATCCATCCATCCATCCATCCATCCATCCCACCTCACCATCCACCATCATCAATTCCCTCATCCATCATCATCCATCCATCCCATCATCCATCCATCCATCCATCATCCATCCATCCATTCCATCCATCCATCTCACATCCATCCATCCATCCATCCATCCATCCACCATCATCCTCCATCATCCATCCATCCATCCATCCATCCATCCATCCATCCATCCATCCATCATCCATCCATCATCATCCATCCATCCATCCATCCATCCATCCATCCATCCATCCAATCCATCATCCATCCATCCATCCATCCATCCTCATCATCCATCCATCCATCCCCATCCATCCATCCATCCATCCATCATCCATCCATCCATACCATCCATCCTCCATCCATCCATCCATCCATCATCCATCCCATCCATCCATCCATCATCCATCCATCCATCCATCCATCATCCATTCCATCCATCCTCATCCATCACCATCATCCATCCATCCATCCATCCATCCATCCATCCATCCATCCATACCATCCATTCCATCCTGGGGACAACCGCAGAGGTTGAAACAGGATGAGACGATGATGGATGGATGGAGAATGGATGGATGGATGATGATGGATATGGATGGATGGGATGGAGGATGGAGTGATGGATGATGGATGGATGATGGAATGGATGATTGGATGGGATGATGGATGGATGGATGATGGAGAGATGGAATGAGGGATTGAGGTCCGATCGGATGGTATGATGGATGGATGGATGGATGGATGGATGGATGGATGGATGGATGGATGGATGAATGGATGATGATATGTGAGGATGGATGATGATGATGGGATGGATGGATTGATGGATGGATGGATGAAGGTGGATGGATGGATGGATGATGGATGATGGATGGATGGATGGTGGATGGATGGATTGTGGATGGATTGGAATGAGGATGTGGATGGATGATGTGGAATGGATGGATGGATGGGAATCCTGCAAGAGAGGAAATGGGAAGGGGAAAAGGTGGAAATCCCCAGCTGAGGCAAGTGGCAGGGCTCATATCTGGGTGATAACACCTGGCAATGTTTTTCCCAAATGAAGATTTTGACTGTCCTGAACCAAAAAACTTCCAGGCAAGACGATTTCCWTGTTGTGTTTGGGCTTGGAGGTCAAATGTTTTTTTTTTGATTTCTCCTCTGGTGGTGTTTGAGTAACACTGTGCATGTTTGTAAATATTTGTGAGAGGTTCCTCACAATAAAAACAAACTGCTGTTGTTTGGTAACAAATCTAAGAGGATCCTGCGTGGAAAGCAAAGCGAGTAAAGGAGGCTTCTCCTTGTAATTACTGATAATTATTGCTCACATCTGAAAGCAAAAACATGCACAAAGTTTTAAATGAATGTGGCTTTCTGTGGTGCTGGGTACGTGCAAAAGAGTACTGAAGGAAGTGCAAAAAATAAATTTGGGAATCTCCTTCTGCAATTAGGATTTTGATGAGAAAATTTACAACCAGAAACACTTCAGGTGAATTTTGCTGCTCCTTTAGCACAATATATCCCAGTAACTACAAACCCTGCCCTCTGGAACTTCCAGAGGCTGAGGAACAAGATTCCAGGGACAGCACAGAAGGTGGAATATGGTGATCTTGGTTGTTTCCTCCAAGAAACTGCCTCTCCTTTTATTCCTCATGAAAACAATCYACCACCACACAAGCACAGCCCAAATCATGTCTGTTACTGTGATGGACATAAAAACATCTGAAATCCCTTTTTTGTGAACACTGGAGCACCAGCTCCAGGCAGGGCACACCAGAAGAGTTCAGCAGCAAAACTCAAGCACACAAATGCTCTGCTCTTTGCAGACCAGTGGCTGAGGCACAGAGGGACTTGAGCTGGGTTTATTTTCCTGCACTTTGGCTATCTAAAAATTCAACATCTTGTCCAAACTTGTCATCTAAACTCTGTAATTAATGGAGGAGACATATCCAGCAAACAATTCAGGGACAGCTGAGGGTGATTCAGCCTCCCTGGATTATCAGGGGACTCTGCAGAGCTGGGCTGGGCCAGAACCATCCCACAGCACCCCGTGCCTGCTGTTGTGTAACATCCTGCAGTGCAGGTAGGAAACCACCCTGGGCTGGTGAATCTTCATCTTCTCTTTTGCAATGTTTGARCCAAACCCCTCTGAGATGAGAAATCCTTGTGAGCCCAGTGCCAGTTTGGCAGAGCTCACACTCCTTGTCCTCTCTTGGCCCCCGGGGCAAGCAGGGCTTGGAACCCAGCTGGTGAAACAAAGTCTGGGACCAACCCACGTGGGCTTTTATTCACTTGAAAAAATGGCAGCACATCAGCTGAAGTGCCACAAAGAAAGAAAGAAAGAAAAAAAGATTGATGTCGCTTGGGGAAGAAAGTTCGGCAGGGTTGGATGTCAAACACAATAGGAAAAATCACCTAAGGTGAGGATCTATAGAAATTAATAATTAATCTCTTAACACCAGGCAGCTGCACGTA
>NDFG01000090.1:320235-331202 GCA_002167245.1 Sporophila hypoxantha
TTTTTGGGGTGGTTGGTGTGGTTTGGGGTGGTTGTAGCAATCCTGGCACTCCCTCTGCATGCTCCCATTGAGCGCGACGTGTCCCACGTGCCCCAGAGCCGAGGTCACCCCGATGCCTCCTCAACTCTGCATTTTTCAAAGCCAGAGTGGTTTCAGGATCCGTGAATAACTCTCCAATGAAACGGTTCCAAAAATACACCCGCATTTCCATATGCTGATTTTTTTTTCCCCAAGTTTATCAACCTCTTTCTATTTTTTTCTTCATAACCTCGATTTTTTGTGATATTTTTTAAAAAATTAACTTTCTTCTATGTCCTTTTATCTCCTGAAATTGTACAGTCTGGTTCTGCAAACRTCACCTATTCACTTTRTAATAAAAAGAAAATAAAGAAAARATTRCAAGACAACTCCACAARTCCTTGAGGGAATCTCTCATTGGGTCAGCCTCAAACAGGGCCACCTCCAAGACATAAAAAACTCACCAAAAATCTGGTTTTGAGGAGACTTTTCCAATTAATTTGAAGTGCCATTAGCTGAGAAGAACCTGGGTGTGATTTAAAGCTGAATTTTCATGTTTACCACTTGGCTGGGGCAATCTCCATGATGCTCTTACCAGATGATTCTGACATCATCTGAGGCAGAAAATGGATGAGCAGGAGCCTCTCTGGAGGAAGAAACATCCTGTTTATTTTCAGGCATCCCAAAGAGTTTCAGCCTCTGTGGTGAGTGGAATGTAAACAAATAAATAAAATGAAAACAAATCAAATTATTTCCTATAGGAATTCTTCCCARCCTAAAGGCAGCGGGGCACTAGCAAACATTCAGTAAACAGGAACTGGCAGAAACATCCCCAGAATCCKAATGGATTTTTATTTATCTTCTCCCCTGCATGCTTAGGGAAAGGCTGATAGAGAAGTGCAGGTAAKAATTTTAATGAGCATTAATTTTTTCCCTATTTGTATTCCAGGTCTGAGTTGGTTTTTCTTAATAAACACCCCTGCTTGGCTCCCTCACTGGGGCTCWCATTCAAACCAGGCTGGACAAGGTTTCAGGTGAGTTTTGTCTCACTTGAGTGGAAAACATGTCCCAAAATCTGGTTTTGATGGGACTGAGCCACTTGAGCTCAAAGTTTGCATTAAGGTTTCATTAATTAGCATGAAATGTGGGGTTGAACATTGGCTGCAGCCTTGTGGGAATAACACAGAGCTCTGAGTGCCACTGAYCTGCACTCTCCACACTTGCATGGGGTTTTAATTGTGATTTATTCAATTTATTCATTTATCAGGGCATGATACTTAATCAAGAATTTATGTATCTATTTTTAAAAAAATATAATGCCCACTATGGATGCATTGGTATTAATTATTGCCAGTGGGGGTAAAATAAAAGGAGCTTTTTGAAACCAGGGAACACTCCCTGAGCTGCCAGGCCCCCAGGTGACTCCACAGTAGCTCYGGACAGGGATGAAATCCTGAAATACAGCACTGGGACAGGGAGAGAGAGCCAGGAAAGGAAAAACAAACACTGGGACAGTGGTGCTGGGGCAGAACTCGATGAGCTGCCCACCCTGTGCCTGCCCCAGACCCCCTCGCTCCTCTGGGAACCTTTCAACCCCTTCTCCAAGGCAGTTTCATGCTCGTTATTTGTCAGATTAATTAAACYGGATTCAATGCACTCATRTTCTTCCTTTCTCATCACTATTAACCTTTTCGATCCAAAATATCCCAAATTTTGGTGGATAATGAACTSCTCCTCAAGGATTTTAGGTCCATGWGCTGCTTTGACATTGCTCCACTGCCCTCTTGAGATCCACACCAGTTTCACCCAGTGCAGGTCTGGCCTTTTTTGGAGGAAACCCTCCGCACCAGGTAGATTAAAATCACTCCAAATATCACACAGAGAGGGACACTCACATGCAATAAATAAAAACCTGGATGTTTTTTAGCAATTCCTGGAGGCTGATATAGAAGTGCTGCAATTTTGCWCTCCAATCTCAGATACAAACTTAATCCAGGGCTGAATATTGCCCCACAGAGATGGATGTGGTGGTGGAGGCAGCCATGGGATGTYGTGCTGCCAACTCCACTGCCTTCAGCCCGAGTTTCAGGACATTTTTGGAGGTAGGTCCCAACTTTCCATGAAAGGGAAAAGCCATTTGTCTGTCTGTAAGGAGAAGCGAGGCATGAAAATACAGCCTTTAAAAAAACACAATTTCAAGCCATTCTCAAATTTCAGCTGGCTCYTGAGCCAACGCTGTCCTCGGAGGGAGCCAGCTCCGAGTCTTGTTCCTTGCTGAATTAGGAGGGCTCTTCCCATCAGCAAGCATGGGAAACTTCCAGATCCAACATCCACCTTGTGTGTTCTCCATGTCTTAAAATGCTCCTGTAAAATTCACAGAATCACAAAATTTATAGAATCACAAAATCACAGAATTTATAGAATCACAGAATTCACAGAATCCCCAGGTTGTCAGAGACCTCCAAGCCCATCGAGTCCAGCCCAGCCCCAGCCCCTCACCCAAACCCTGGCCCCCAGTGCCACATCCAGGCTTTGTCAAACACACCCAGGGATGGGGACTCCACCATCTCCCCGGGCAGAACATTCCAGAACTTTATCACCCTTTCTGTAAAACACTTTTCCCTGCTGTCCAACCTGTATTTCCCTTGGTGCAGCTGGAGGCTGTGTGCTCTGGTTGTGRCAGTGCTGCTGGAGAAAGAGCCCAGCCCCAGCTGAGCACAGGCACCTTTCAGGAGCTGTGCAGAGTGATGGGGGCAGCCCTGAGTCTCCTTTTCTCCAGGCTGAGCASCCCCAGCTCCCTCAGGGGTTCCTCACAGGGTTTTTGTGTTCCCAGCCCCTCTCCAGCCTTGTTGCCCACTCTGGACACGCTCCAGGTCCTCAATGTCCCTCCTAAACTGAGGAGGACAGAACAGGACACAGAGCTCCAGGTGTGGCCTCAGCAGTGCTGAGCACAGGGCAAGGGTGACCTCCCTGCTCCTGCTGGCCAAATCAGTCCCAGAGCTGTTGTGGTGACAATTGCCCTCCAAGTGACACATGGCGAGGCAGACACAGAGCTCCTGGTATGGAAGGGACATCCAGAAAAGAGCCAGCTGGGTGGAAATAAACATTTGGCTCCTCATTCCTTCTCCTGTCTCGTGATTTCCCTAAGTGGACATCCCTCCTGTGTCTCAGCATCACCCCAAAGTGCTCCCACCTCCCCATGACCAACCCTTTCCAAGGACCCTTCAAAGGACCAACCCAAGGTCCTTTCCCCCCTGCAGAAGGCACCACTTCCAGCCAAGCACCCTGAGCCCAGCAACAGCTCCCACCACCCTCCCCTGCTTCAGTTTAGGGGAAAACTCTGCGGGTTCAGGCTGGCAGGGGGATCTTTTCTGGATATTATGTCCACAAGCTGGTGGAGCAGGATTTGCCTTCTTGTGAAGCAAGAGCTGGAATTCTGTGCTGAAACCTTCCCAAATTCCCTTCTCCAACATCTGCCCAGCTCTGGTTTGCTGAACTCGCCCTTGGGCTGAGGTGATTTATGGTCCCCAGCCATRCCAGCTCCCTCAGTGCCATTTCCCACAGCTGGGAGGAGCTGGTGCCCCCAGCCCCATCCATGGCAGCACCTGGGTGGGATGGGAATGGCTTTTTCCAAACAGTTCCTCCTCCTCAGATACGCTCTGCACATCCGTGTCTGGCCAGGAGCTCAGCCATTTATTTTTCCTCTCCATAGGCATGTTTGGAGCTGTGGGTGGCCTCTCCTGTTTAAAATAAAGGAGCCAGGGGGAAGCTTTGTTCTTTGCAGGCTGAAAAATCAGAGCATCTGTCCTGTGCTGGGTGGGAGAAGGAAGCAGCAGAGCTCAATCTGCCGGAAATTTCCCCACCTGAATTTTTGTTTTGCTTGGGTTGAAGGACACAGGAACACAAGGCAAAAAGAAGACAAGAACTTTGCAGAAGGACAGGCTCAGCAGCTCCAGGTGATGGAAATGCTGTGAATCTGGATAATCACAATACTGGAATTCTTGTTTCTACAGATGATCAGAAATTGAAAGTATTTGATATCATCTCACAGCTCCTGAGTTGCCTCAAACCAGGTTTTATTGGATTAAATATTCCTGGAGCAAMCAGCCCAGTTCAAAGACATCTGCAGGGTCATTCAAGGCAGAATGTGTTTCATTCTATAGTAATTTTAATAGAAAAGAGGTCTCTTTAGAACTTATCTCACAGTTTGCRTCCACTTTTACTGTTTGGAGCATGAAATAGTCCCTTTAATCATGGCTGCCAGCCCCATTTAAAGCAAAACAAGCAGAGCTTGAAGAGCAGTTTTTAATCGATTTTTTAAAAATATCCTGGCATTTTGCAAAACCATCCTGGCAAACTGGGAGACACCAAATGATCTGAAAAAAATGACTGCGAGCAGCCCAGCCCAGTCCACGAGCACACAGGGCCYTGAAGGACTAAGCCACCTCATCGATCCTCCCAGCCCAGGACAGCCTGGGTTCCTGCCTCCCCTTGCACCTCCGAACCTCGCCATAAATATTCCCCCTCTGCAGTGGAAATTTGTGCAGGCCAGGGACATTTATGACTTGTCATGGGATGCTGGACAGCACCAACACCCCCTGGGCAGGGAGGGCATCCCAGCCTCTTCCCTCACCCTGTCCCTGCCACAGGGAAGGACTCCTGGGTGTCTCTGGACCTTCCAGCTGAGGAACAGCCTGCAGCGGCCCTGGCCCTTGATTTACACAGTGCTGCTTCTATCACTGCTTAACTCATCCCTGTGCATCCACTGCAAAGCCCATTTTCCTGCCTGGAGTTTCATTCCTGGCTCAGGGATGGCAGGAGATGCTTCATTATTGCCTGTCTTGAAGCYGGAGAAGAGCCTATTTTGGAACTGGTGCTTTGCAGGTCATTAATCCCAGCCCTGGATGGGAACCTCCCCAGTGACCGAGTTATTTACTGCAGACGACAAATGGTTATTTTTCAGAGTTGTTTTCAAAAGGTTTTTTTCCCATTTTGGAGTCTTTGTGGAGCATTGTAGGAGCCCTCATGGTTCCCCTGTCTCGTATCCTTAATCCACCCTGAAAGATATACAGGGCACTTTAGGAATGACTCATGCCAGTGTAAGAGGATGGTTATGCAATATCCACATTATTCCTATTATTTCTTGGATGCCTCAGTCTCAGAACTCTGCATGGTCTTAATARTGAGGGGGAATTTGAGCTGCATAACATCCACAGAAAATCTCCGAGAGTTTACTGATACAGTTCCCAAATCCAGTCCATGTCTGTGATCAGCACTAAAAATGGGCAGAAAATCGGATATTTAGGGTTGAAAATCGGATATTTATTGTGATTTATTGCACGTGTAAGTGTATCCTGCAACAAATGAAKACGGCTTCATTAAATCAGGATTTTAAAGTGACTCCCTGGCAGGACTGATAAGTGATGTCAGCAGATAAAGGCGTGAATTCCGTTCTGAAAAATTACTGGGGAGGGTGGGAGCTGGATCCCACCAGCCCAGGAGCTGCTCCCTCAGAGGGAGGGGGGAAASTGGGAGCAGGGAGATCAGGAACAACAGCCCAAGATGAAATTTCCATGGGAAGGAAGCAGGAGGAGATTCATGCACACAAATGGCCAGCTCTCCCTCATTTTCCACCTCTTTGGTTGTGCCACTCCATGTCCATAGCTGTAGGTGTTCCACAGAGCCAGGACAGCTTTCCAGGGGCTGGAACAACCCCTGCACTGCTCAAACAYCACTCAGCCAAGCTCAGGACAGAGTGAAAATTAAAGAGGACGAGGTGACGAACACGAGGTCCCCCCAAATGATGCTCCCAGCTTAAATTTCCATGGTTCAATCTGTGTTTTGGCTGAGCAGGGAAGGCCTCCACYGTGGCGTGTTGGTTTAGTGGTTGGAGGATGACATAAAATAAAAGGCCTGGGTTCAAAGGGCCTGGCTGTTTACGGGAATCCCACCCCCCGAGCCCTGGCAGGAGCGTCCCGGATTACTCATCCGCGTTAACTCTTTGGATAAACATTTCCCTGTCGAGCCTAAGGTCGAGCTGCACAGCCCCTGACAAGGAAAAAAAAAAAAGAAAAAAAAAATCCATGTTCGAAAATAAACACAACACAGGTCTGAATTAGGGGCTTGTTCCTTACAAAGGAAGATGTATTTACACAAGGGCAGCTCATCGGGACGCGTTGGTTTTCCAAAGGAGAGAGCTGTGGAGGGATCTGGGAGGGATCTGAATATCACTGAGTGACAGCACTTGAAGAGGAGGGGTTTGAGCCATGCCAGCTGTGCAGGGCAGGAGTTTGGGAATGGCTTTGGAGCTCCACGGTGAGCTCAGGAGGGGAAGGATCTGGCAGGCAGGGCGGGGTTGACTGGGAAAGCGATCTCATGCTCTAACGACAGGAACACCTCCAGCCCCACGTCCAGCACCCTGAATCACTGCCATCCACTGAATTTCCATGATGTCAAGCAAGTGGGAAGGAAAATGGGCTGGAGCTAAATGGAGGATGGGAGCATGGAGCAAAATCGGGGTAGATTTGGGGKGGTTTTTTTGGCTTTCCCCAGCGAAGGTGGCGGCGCATTTAAAAGTAAGAATTGAAAGAGAAACTCAGCTCGTGAGGATGAATGGTCAGGAATTCTACTTGAAAGCAGCCCCAGCATGTTTAATCAATGTTATAAATGTCTGCATCCAGCATGGGAGGTGAAAGCAGGGTAAGGGGCATTGATGGGAAATAAAATTCCCAGCAGAAGTGTCAGGGTGTTTGCGTTCCAGGTCTGGAGAAACCTCTGTCCTACAAACTGCAGCTCATTAACAGGAATTAATTAGGAAGAAGTCATTCCCTGGAAGGGTGGGGACGCCCTGGCACAGATTCCCAGAGCAGCTGTGGCTGCCCCTGGGTCCCTGGAAATGTCCAAGGCCAGGCTGGAGCAGCCTGGGACAGTGGAAGGTGTCCCTGCCCATGGCAGGGGTGCCACTGGGTGATCTTTAAGGTCCCTTCCAGCTGAGCCCATTCCATGATTCCATGATAATTTCTGTAGCAAATAAGTCTGACAGAGCAGAGAATTCTCTTTGCAGTGCAGCACACKTTGAAACCATACAAGAACCACACATTTTAAATCTGTTTTACAGTTCAGCAGCACCGTGACATCATTTCCATTGTCCCGCTTTGATTTTCCCACAAATTTTTAATTTTTTCTTTTTAAAAGCTGCAAAATGCTGATACTCTAGAGAAAACTTGAAGTGTTGTCTTTGAKAACTTAGGATATTCCTAAAAATTTGGCAAGACCATCACTAAATCCTTGGCTCTAGCCACATGCTGGACAGGATTTGCATCTCAAATGCTGCTCACACCATCATCTTCTGGGCATAACAATGACAATAAAAAAAGAAATTCCAATAAAACTGGGAAAAAAAATCTCATTTCATAAGGATTCTGTGTAACCTTCAGCTGGAAACGAGATGACAAATAGGCCAGCAAGGCCAACTAAGATTTTTTTMGGGGTATTGATTTAAAGCAGAGAAGCCACAGTCGGTAGTTTATCAATTCCAGTGGAAACCAAGGATCATGGAACTAAAAGGTATTAATCACTGTGGATTACAGAACCCAAGGCTTCTATTAATTTCCCTGCCAGTTTCGTTATCTTCTCAGATTTTCCTGTCATTTCTTTAAGGCTTCCCTTGTAAATTTTGCATTTTGAGCTGCGAGGGGCCATTAGAGGATGGCAGGAGTCCTGTGCTTTTCTCGTAATGAATTCTCAGGTTACCCCGGCTTTTCCTGTGCAAACAAACTGAAGCCACACACAATTATCCCTCAGCTGCCCAAGCAGACATTCTCGGGGAGGATCTTCTATTTTTAATCCAGCTATTGGAATAAACTGGGGAAGGCTCCCAGGTTTTGCAGCCCCTTGTTTGGGCTGAAAATAAAACATCAGCTGTGCAAACGCATGTCTGGTGCATTATCCYTGAAAATAATAATTTGGGGGTTGTTCCAGTTGGGATTTCAAGAGTTGGGGCACTCATGGATCCAGCCTGTGGAGGTAGAAATCTTAAATTTCTACACAAATCACTTGTTTCTCTGAAAACTCCTGGGATTTATATCAGAACAATGAGAAGGTTCCCATCCCACCCTTCCCTGATTAATTCAGTCAACACAGGTTGTGTTTTCAAGCTTCTTTCTACAACCATCACAAATAAAACTGAGATTTCCATTCCAAAAAACTATTGAATCACAGAATCATGCAATAGTTTGGGTTGGAATGAACCTTAAAGCCCATTTTATTCCACCTCTGCCATGGCAGGGACACCTTCCATTATTCCAGGCTGCTCCAAGCCTTGTCCAACCTGGCCTTGTCCAGGGATGCCCATTCTTGTCAAGACCTGGGCCTTGGGCTGCCACCAGAARCCCCCAGGCCCTAAAAGTTGTCACCCACATGGATTCAACCCCATCCATTCCATTTAAAGCAATCACTGGTTCCACAGTGTTGGCTCTGCAGCCCTTAAAACTGAAGAAATGCTCTTTAAAAAAACAGGAATTATTGTTGGAGATGTTATTACATTTAACRTTTTCCATGCCATTTCCCTTTGCAGGTTGTACTAAGGCAAAGCAAACACATTTTCTTACATTTTTTGGGTTATTTTTACTTTAGTTTTGCAGTTCAGCACCTTCCTCAAGCTCTGTTTGCAGGACAGAGTTCCTTATTCATCAGTGGCAACATTTTCCCTTTGTTTTATTCCCCTCTAGCCAGGAACATAATCCAGTCATGATGTCCAGCYTGGTGACAGCACCAATATTTCATGAGAAGTAAAGAGGGATCAAAACTAGTCCCTAACTTATGTATGGGGGAGGAGGAGGGGAAAGGAGGAGATGCAGGAAGATTTTCTTTGGTTTTATGCAGATTTTCTTTCATTTTACGCAGCATTTCTTTGATTTTACGCAGAACTTCCTTGATTTTGTGCAGAATTTTGCAACTTTTAGTAAGAATCTACTCCCAGCTGCWCTGCAACACGCCACAATAATTCAGGAAAAGCTTCTTTGGATTCCCTAAGTCCTGCTTAACAACTTTTAACCATTTCCACGCTGCCATTTGTTTCATTCAGCGCCAAACAACCTCCCCATTTAAAACAGCTTTCCCCCCAGCCACAAAGTGAGCATATAATATATTACAGGTCGATTTCCTTTGATATCCCCCCCATCCCCAGCTGTCTTTCCCCACTCCCAAGCCTTGGATTGAGCAGCTCCCAGGCAGCCCACGGAGCTGGACAGCAGGAGAGCTCTGCAATAAGRCCTAAATTGAAAGCTCTGCTGTGTCTCCCCACTGGGAGAGCCTGCTGAGATAGGCTTCTTTTAATATTGCCTTAATAGGCTCAGTTAATTAAGTTCAGTCTATCTGGAGGGATTTTCATGGCCTACGGAGCCCCGGCAAACGGGAGCCTATTCCTGCCCCGCTTATTATCAATAGTGGCTCAGGGAAAAGTGATTYCAGCACTCGGGAGAGAAAAAAGGGGAATCACCTCCGCTGGTTTTGCTGGCTCTGCGCATTTCTGAGGATCCCAGCCCGGGGCCAACATCCATCGAGCTGCTGGGGGAAGARGGGGCTGGAAAAAACGCATCCCAAAGGTTTGAACTTTGGAGCYAGCCCCTGCTCCTCCTCACGCCGCCTTCAAGCATGAGCTGCTGGGGGTTGTTAATCACTCAATTAGGCTCTAATTATCAACAGCCGCCGCATCAAAAGGCCTCCCGTGGGCAGGGCAGGGTTGTGGCCGGTCTCTGTGACAGGTGATCCCTGCCCACAAAGGGCTCGCTGGAGCCGCGGCSGCCGCGCATCAAAGCGGGCGCGCAGCTGATGCCGCCCGGCTCCCTCCGGCCCGGCGACACGGACCGCGGGTCTCAGCGATTGTRCACCCAGTCCCGGGGCTTTCATCGATTATTCACTCAGCGCCGGGGCTCGAATCAAAGTCTGGCCCCGGGCAATGGGGCAGGAGGAGGTTTTATGGCATCCCAGAATGTCCTGAGTTGGGAGGGATGCTCAAGGATCCTGCACAGCATCGCTCACAAGAGTCACCAAAATCCCTCTGGAGCTCTGGCAGGTTTGGTGCTGRGAGSATTCCCTGTGCTCAAACACCCTCTGAGGGAAGAGCCTTTCCCCAARATCCAGCTTACACCTTTGTGAGAAGAACCTTGTCCAGTATCCAACCTCCACTCTCCAGGGAAAGACTCTTTTTCAATGTCCAACCTACACCTTCTGGGAGAGGAAACTTTTCCCAATGTCCAACCTCCACCCTCTGGGAGAAGAAACTTTCCCAATATGCAACCTCCATCCTCTGGGAGAAGAAACTTTTCCCAATATCCAACCTCCATCCTCTGGGAGAAGAAACTTTTCCCAATATCCAACCTCCACCTTCTGGGGAAAGACTCTTTTTCAAAATCCAACCTACACCCTCCTGGGGAAGAAACTTTTCCCAATATCCAACCTACACCTCTATAGGAAAAACCCTTTCCAGTATCCAACCTCCCCTCTCCAGGGAAAGACTTTTCCAACATCCAACCTTCACCCTCTGGGGCAAGAACCTTTTCCCAATATCCAACCTCCATCCTCTGGGGGGAAGAACCTTTTCCCAATATCCAACCTCCACCCTCCAGGAGAAGAAACTTTCCCCAAGAGTCACCAGAATCCCTCTGGAGCTCTGGCAGGTTTGGTGCTGTGAGCATTCACCGTGCCCAAATATCCTGTGGGGGAAAAACCTTTCCAGTATCCAACCTACACCCTCTGAGGGAAAAACCTTTTCCAGTATCCAACCTTGGCCCTGTGGGAGAAGAAACTTTTCCCAATATCCAGCCTACACCTTTGTGGGAAGAACCTTGTCCAGTATCAAACCCACACCCTCTGGGGAAAGATTCTTTGCCAATATCCAACCTACACCTTTGTGGGAAGAACCTTTTCCAGTARRCAAACTCCACCCT
>NDFG01000090.1:331207-341986 GCA_002167245.1 Sporophila hypoxantha
GAAYGATTKTTTTRCAATATCCAYCCTCCACARTCTGGGAGAAGAAACTTTTCCCAATATCCAACCTCRATRCTTGGGGMGYAGAACCTTTTCCCAATATCCAACCTACACCCTCTGGGAGAAGAAACTTTTCCCAATATCCAKCTTTCTCCCTRTTCCAATATCCAACRTACACTTTTGTGGGAAGAACCTTGTCCAGTATCCAACCTCCACCCTCTGAGGGAAAAACCTTTTCCAAAATCCAAKCWACACCTTTGTGGGAAGAACCTTGTCCAGTATCCAACCTACACCCTCTGGGGAAAGAAACTTTTATGAAAAGAAAATTAAACTTTAAACCTTCACCCTCTTCCAATATTTGTCCTTACCCTTTTGTTTGGAAGAACTTTTCCAGTACCCAACCTCCACCCTCTGGAGGAAGAACCTTTTCCCAATATCCAACCCTCCACCTTGGAGGAAGAACCTTTTCCCAATATCCAACCTCCATCCTTGGAGGGAAGAACCTTTTCCAATATCCAACCTAAAGCCTGCCCTGACACCATTTCGGCTGTCTCCCTTGTGTCCCCTGTGCCAAAATTCACAGCCTTCCAAGTGACCTCTGCAGGCAGATCCCTCTGTAATTATAACCATGTCTCTGATACTGAAAGCTGGCACGGAGGTGAGGCTTTCCCAGCAGCTGGGGCTGTCCTGAAGGTGACCCTGAGGCCTGGAGGAGCCTTGGAGGAGCTGCTGGATCTCTTRTAAGCAGGGCAGGAACAAAGCTTCTGGAAAATTCTGGGCCAGAATTCCCTATTTGAATAAGGCACAAATATAAATACCATCCCTTCCAACACTGCAAGCAAACTCTGAGGGTTGGGAATGCACACATTTTCTTTCTTTCAAATATATGCAAAATAAGTGCTCCCTCCATAGTATGAAATAAATTATTTTTCAGATATTCAGGCATTTTTTTGTCTCTCCTCAAAGTTCTTCGATGTAAAGATCTCATTTACTGCCCCAACATGTCCTGACAGGGCTAAAAATTCTCATTACCCATTGCTTTGGGTTAAATACAGTTTAGTAACACTTGGTCTGTAATGCTGGTTTAACTTTTGACCTATTTCTGATATTTAGCGGGCACAGCTTAAATTGAATTAAGAAGCTGTGCTTTCCCAGATTAACAAAACTCGTGTGGAAACACCTCAAGAAGAAATGGTCAGGTTGGGGCAAGAATGTTCTGACTTCCAGCAGGGTGTAAAGAGSCAGTGGAAAACCGAGTCCAGCAATCTGGCACTCGAGGATGCTCCAAGAATACAAGAATTCTCTCACCCTTTCCAGTCCCAGTCTCATTTCCTGGGTTTTACCATGACTTGGGGTTATAGAGGCACGCAGTGAGTCAGCCTGGATCAATTTTCCTAATCCTCACAAAATGTTGATAATTTGTTCAGCTGTTCCCTTTTAACAGAGTGACAGAACAAATGCAGAAGGAGAATTTCAGCTTGGGTTTCTTTCAGCAGCTCCAACCTGGCATCCAGCTGAAAGCTTGTGACGAAGAACTTTAATTCCAGCACTAAAAGTATTTGATGACATTCTTTTTATCCTCAATAACATGATAAAGGTGGAGCTGGAGGGAAAAAAAGGATTCCTCAGTCACTTTAGGGTTCCTGGGRTGGAATTCCCAGCCTGTGGAGCTGGAATTTCTCAGAAGGGTGGAATTTCTCAGAAGGAACTCCTGACCCTTCCAAGCATGGAAATGTTGCAGGTCCAGCATCCCCCAGGCTCCATGCAGGAATCCTCACTCCCCTCAATTGTCAGGGAATGAAAACCCTCAGMGGATTTGAAGGAACAATCCAGGGATGCTGTCACCAGCTCTGGATCCTCAGCTCTGCACATTTGTCCACCTGCGTTATCCTGCTGGTGGCTGAGGGCATCCCCTGCCATCAATCCCTTTTATCCTTCCAGGATTTCTTGTCTAGGTCAGCAAACAAATATTTTGTGATAGATAGAGATGGGCTATTTAAGGGTTCCTGAGAGCTCCTGGGTATATTTATAAATTCAATATGTAATAGATTCCTACAGATAAACCCCTCAGCTGTAAAGCCTGGATTATTCTTGCCCAGCCTGAAAGCAGCACCAGCATTTCTCACYGATGTGTCATCCATTCCTTCACCACCTGGGATTAACTCTAATCAAAAGTGACGTCCAACACAATCCTTATAGCCAGTTATTTGTTTTCTTAGCGCAGGCCAGAAGATTCCTTCTTGCAATCTTGCAAAATATTACAAAGTATTACCTTCTGTCCTTACAAAGTCCTGGCATTATGTGAAAAAGAAGGAGTGAGCTGGAGGAGTTCAGGGGTGAAGAGGTTTAATYTTTTGAACTTTTTCCTCTAAATATGGATGTTAGAAATGTTTGGATCCTAAATAACATAAATCTACAGAGGTGGCAAGAAGTAGGGAGTTTAATTTAGATAAAAGCAGAACAAAGCACCTGGAAATCAGTAGCATCATCTCATTGTTTGAAGAAATGCCTGACCTGGAAGGAGGATGGTGTTTATTGACACTAAAGCAATATCCTCTTCCAAAAATACTCTAAAAATGGCCCAAAATTGCAAAGTGCTTCTGTGTGCTGGATCCTGRGGATAAGCAAAAGCAAAAGATGTGGTAGATGTGATGGATGAGTAATGCCATGGCTGGCTCTCACAATTAAAAGGCAAATACCATGTATAGGTGTTAAGAGAATTTTATAGTTATGGTTTTATCACGGGGCGCCCTGGGTTTGGGACATTTGGGAGGGTTGGCTCGTTACCATGGCAACAGCTGACCTRRAATCAAAGTGATCTCCACCACTGGGCAGGGAAGGAAGAGTCCATGGACAGAYCTTTGGGAAGYGCCAAAGGGTTTAAAGGTGAAACCTCCATTGTGTGGGTGAGCACATGGTGGGGAAAATCCTCTCCTCCAGCYACGTAATATTTTCTCTATTCAGTCCTCTGTTGTATTTTTGATAAGGTTTTAATAAACCTTTCCAATTTTTGGAAGTGAGTAGCATTTCACGCAGCAGAGGAGGATACCTGGGATAACCAAGGGGCCTGGAAACACCTGGGAGAAGGGAGAGGGGTTTGGAAACACCTGGGAGAGGGAGAGGGGCCTGGAAACACCTGGGAGAGGGCGAGGGGCTCTCCTGGTGCCAGGGCAGAGAGGAGCTGGACTCCAAGGCTCCCAGCCTGGGCAGGGGGAGAGGTCCTGCGTGGCTGGGSAGTGACTCAGGCTGCTCTCTGCCGAGCCCTGTGGCTTGGCCAGGCTGCCGAAGGTTTTGTTCTGAGCTGACATTTCTCGCTCTGATTAATCCTTCCCAGCCCCTGGGCTCAGCTGACTCGGCTGAGCCATTGTTGGGCTCTGTGAACTTCGGCTCTTTTCAGGGCTTTAAACAGAAGAGCCCCTCGCCCCTCCCCACCTCATCCTTCTTGCTAAAAGCCTGTTTGTAAGGGCCACAATGAAACTCCAGGTGGCCTGGTGATTCCTGAGTAATCCCCTGAGGGATTTGAAGCACTTGGTTATGCCTCATGCATGGTAACAAGCCGTGGATGTGATTTTCCCCCTCTTGGCTTTCCGCTGGGCTGTGATTTAAGAAGTGCAGGGCATTAAATGCTCAAAAAAAAAAAAAGAAGGTTCAAAATCAAAACAATCCCTGGAAACACAACAAGCTCTGCAGTGTGTGTGCATGGGCAGAGTATCCAGCAGCTCCCACTGAGCATTAGATTGTCTCCTGAGCCAAGCAGCACTGAGGAGGACAGCAGATAACTCTGGGGCAGATAACTCAGATATCTCCTGATCCCACAGCCAGGCACCCACACCTGGTCCCAGTTCCCCCCTATCCCATATGGAAACATCACCCTGGCTGTGCCACCAAGCACCTTTGAGCTTGGGAGATGGTGAGAGTCAGAACATTTCCCCCCTCCAAAGGAAACAGCAGAAAAGCAACAGAGCAAAGTGAGTTTTCAAGGCTGAAAAAAAAATAAAAAGGGGCTCAGGGTATTTGATGAGGTTCCTTGCCACGGGTGTGAAGGRCAAGTGGAGCAGAAGAGGCAGAAAAAGCTTGGAAAGGTGGAAAWGGGATTATTGGGATGCTCCCGGGACACTCCAGTGGTTCCTTTCCTTGCCTGTGTCTGGCACCAGYACCTGCCCAGCRTRTGAGCAGAGGTGAGGAAGGTGAGGGAACCTTTTCTAAAAACCCCTGGGATCAATCATTGCATTGGCTGAGAGTTCARCTCTGCTTATGAAGTTATTTTGGGTGTTTCCATGGATTAGTGAGAATTGCTAATACTGTTAATAGAAAAAAATATCAGAACTAAGATCAGGGTGCAGCTAAAGAAGGGCTTAGCTACTAATTCTTAATGAGTGACAGCAGACCAAGCCCTCCCTTGCCTGGCACCCCAAAATGGGCATTGTGTGTCCCCTCAGACGTGTGCTGTCCCTGTCAGAGCTGAAGGGATTACAGCTCTCATCCCCTGCAGCCACCCTCACCCTCCTGCCTGGCCAGCAGAGCATTGTGCTCCATTGGTTCCACCAAAAAGGAATTTCATGGCAGAGCCAGGAGGGATAAATCACCAGCAAATTGCTATTGGCAGGGCGAGGTCGGGAGCAAGGGGAGAGAAGGACCTGGAGACAGGGAGGGYAAGGGAGAAAGGAAGAAAACAGCTTTGGTGCACGCTGAAATCCTTGCCTAATTTTGGTTTGAGGCTCCAATCCGGGCCAGCAGCTGCTGCAGATGATGTATTGCAAACGACTTATTGCTGTAATGCATCATGAAGCTCCATGGCCCTGCTGACAGGTTCCCCTCATACATCATCAGAGCGCTGCCCAGCAGGAACAGGAGTCCTGCAAACCAAACAGCTCCATAATTTTTTTGTACAGTCCCAAACTCCCCCCGTCCAAATTGTGAATTTCTTTTCTGCTCTATTAAAGATTTCAGCTTTGAAAAGTGTGGGCCAGAGCAGGCCCTCATTAAACGGGCTCTGATGGTTTCATAAGTCCCRGAAGTCATTAAAGGGTTTAATATAAGAGATTAACTATTGCTATTGTTGCTCAGCACAAATAAATTCTCTTTAAATACTTTTTCATGCCCTCCTGGTAGTGAGTGAGGAGCTCAAGCTTGCCTGTGAGGAGGACCTTGGGGCTGAGACAAGCTCTGTTCAACCTCTTTAAAATAAAATTCAGAGCTTTGAGCAGCCAGGCTGTGTCATGGTGACCCCAGATATCCCTGGAGGAGGAGATGCTGCCACATCCAGAGGGGATTTGTGTGGCTTCAAGACAATCAGGAGCCCTGGATGCTCAGCCTTTCTGGAAGTCAGGCCCTAAAATCCCACAGGTTGCATTGCACATAAGAATTAAAAAAAAAATAAAATTGGGGTGAATCCAGGCAAGGGTTTTGAGCAGCTCAGTGATGATGTCCAGAGTTGCAACCCCAAAAGTTGTGTTTAGGTGTGATTCACCCTAAAATTTGGTGACCCCAGAGGCTCCTCAGGGGTCCCTGCAGCTCTGCTGGGGCCAGGTGACCACCTGTGGTGGTCTCAGTTTGAAGTCAGGTAGAAATACTAATTTTGTGTAGTGGCTTTGGTTTGTTAATTGAAGATTTCGTCAATTTTGAMATTTTCTTAATTCATGTATTGACYAGTGTGGTGGGTTTTAGTGTTGGTTAATTACTRATGGATTTAATTTTTGTTGTGAGGTAGGAAGACAGGAATTAGGAGGCACCTGTGGCATCTCCACCCCAAGGCACAGAGAGCTCATGTCCAGTGCTGGAGAAGGAGGCTGCACTTGGGTCTCTGCCCACTCCTGAGACCCCAGGGACTGCTCCGGGCATGAGGGGTTTTGTATTTGTGGGGTGTCCCAATGAAGGCAGGAATGATGAATCTGACTCCATTTGCTCAGAAGGCTAATTTATTATTTTATGATACTATATTATACTAAAGAATATTATACTAAACCATACTAAAGAATACAGCAAGGATACTTACAGAAGGCTAAAAGATAATAATGAAAACTCGTGACTCTCTCCAGAGTCCTGACACAGCTTGGCCCTGATTGGCCAAAAAGTGAAAACTCACAGCAGAATCCAATGGAACAATCACCTGTGGGTAAACAATCTCCAAACACATTCCACACGAGCACAACACAGGAGAAGCAAATGAGATAAGAATTGTTTTCCTTTTCTCTGAGGTTTCTCAGCTTCCCAGGAGAAAAATCCTGGTTGAAGGGATTTTTCAGAGAATGTGAATGCCACAATGGGGATGATCCTGCAGAGAATCCACAGGGAATGCAGCTCCCTGAAGCACAGAGACATCAATGGATCCATCCCACAATATTCCCTGAGCTCACAGAAGCACAGGTGCAAAGGGAAGGGACAAGCTGGAAATGAGGGCTTGCATTTTCCCAGGTCATGGAAAGGCATGTGAAAGCATGTTTTTGTTTAAGGATACTTATAAAAACAACAGCAAAAAAAATCTTCACCAAAGTGAAAGCCATCAAAAGGCATGGGATGCCATCAAGTGCAGGGACATGGACCAAAGCTTGCCAAAATCGATCCATTGATATCCCAGAAAGAGAAAAGAAGGACTTACAAACACTCTGGAATGGAGATCCCATCAAAGGAAATGCAATTGAAGAAAAAAGAGAAAAGAAAATCGGGAAATTTAGTGACTACAAGGAAATGGACTGGGATTACATGAGGRGCAGTGCAAAGGACCAAAACATGCCAAAACTGACCTCACAGATGCTGCAGGGGAAGAAATCAAGGAGAAAGACACAATTTTGAGGGGAAGATATGTGYGACATGGCACAGATTCCAAAGGGGTTCCAAAGACATTCTGGTGTTAAAATTAGGGATCATTTCTCCTTGGATTTATGGGAGAAAAACYAGGACTTTTCCATGCAGACAGCAGAATGCAATTGTTCACAAACACAAATTAATTTATAAAGAAAGAAAGAAAAGAGGAAAACAGGAAAAGAGCAGAGGAATTTTACATGTATTTAGCTTATAGGACAAGCAGAACCCTTTGCACAAACTCTGGAAAGTTCTGGGTGGCACCAGGGTGACCCTGAGGAGGTGCCCACTTGAGAGGGGCAGTTCCTGGGCACTGCTGGAAACTCCAGCAGGGAATTGCCAGCAATTTCTCAGAAAAGCATTTCARGGGAGGGTATCAGCACCTTGGATTTGCCTTGGAAATGCCCCTGGGCTGGGCGGTGCTGCTGCCATTCCAGAGCTATTTTGGATCCAAGATTAAGTGTCTTTTTATTTTGTTGAAATGGGTTTTAATTGAAGGCGCTGCTCTGCTCGAGGAGCACCAAACCAACGTGGTTTGGTGTTTTTCTTTCCCAAATCCTAAGGGGACGTGCCCCTAGACCAACATTCGACTGTTTTGTTTTTGGGTTTTTTTTTTTCCCCCTTGGTCAAAAGATCCAGTGTGTGCTAATTCTGTCGGGCTCCCTCTCACTCAATCACTCATATTCAGTGCCCCCTAAAGAAACATTGCAGAAGCCAGAAGGGTAAGAAATTACCCAAATGAGCTGCCTGTGCTTCTCCCTCACATATCACACACGGAATTGTTGCCACCTTGCTGGGAAAATTAGCCCTGGCTTGGCTTTGCTTATCAAATAACAGAGGAGGTGCTGTGCTGGGTCAGGGACTGGCCAGAACTGGGGCTGAGAGGCAAAGGATCCTGCAGAATTTTATCTGAATTTATATTTGTATTTATATTTYATCTTCTAAATTAAATTTTCAGAGATTTTGTGCTGAGATTCGGTGGCCATGTATTCCCCATAAAGAAAAGATGTACATTTTCCTTATTTAATCTCTGAATYTGCCCTATTTAATTTGGGAATGAGCTTAATTTAAAAAGTAKTTCTYAATTAGAGAGAAACCCTCKGATTTTATCACTTTYCAAACTCCTGTCTTTMCTGGGTAATGTGCTTTATTTAATCTGTGCATGTGCCTTTTTTAGTCTGTGAATATGCTTAATTTGAAGATAAAAAGTACTTCTAAATTAGAGAGAAACCCTCTGGTTTTATCACGCTGCAAACTCCTGTTTTTGCTGGGTTCTGCTGAAGTTTTAATGTATAAARGGGCTCAAGAAATGTTTGACTTCATCTCAAAAATGCAGTTTTATGGAAATCCTTCTCTAACAGAATGTTTTATCKGAAACTTTGTGATTTCTCATTTTGCAAAACTTTGTTTCAAAATTTGCCTAAATTTGATWACATCAGGCCTGGGGAAACAAAACAAAGTTTGAAGTAGAGAAAAAGAAAGGATTTTCTTCCTGAATCCTATTTTTATTTCCTTTTTCTAGGAATCCAAATGCTTTTGCTTCAGTTTGACTCAAGACATGATAATAACAAAAAATAAATTCAGTCATGGTGCTGAATATACAAATTGAAGTGTAAAAAATACTTCTTCTGCCCCATTTACTGGGAGCTGATGATGGCTGTATCTTTAATTAGGGTAAAAAATTAAATTCATAATTAATTATTCCATTTTCAGTCCAGACCCAGCAGAAGGTGAAGGAGAACACAGCAGCTGCTGGGATGTTGGGAATGGTGGAGGAGGATTGTTGGAACCCTGGTTACTGCTGAGAATTTGAGATTTTCTGTGCTGCCAGGCACTGACCCCCAAGAGAAAACTGCATTGACCTGAGGCCGTGAAGAAGCTTCCAAAGCTAAATTATAGGACTGAGATTGTGGGTGGGGAGTTTGATAGAAGTGTGTGATATCACAGGGTGAAAAATTAGAGTTTAAGGGTTTAGAATATAGTAATAGATATAAAGCAAGATGGGGGTTTTAGGGCAGAGGCTGCTCCTTCTTCTCCACCTTCTTCTCCATGGGTTTGGGTGGTTTTGTGTAATTGGATAAAAAAGTCCCCATTGTGGGGCACAGGTAGTTTGTTATTGGGTTTAAAATAAAAATAATTGAGGTGTCATTTCTTAATTGGACAGTTTATCCTTAAAAGGTCTTGTAAAGAGAGAGATGGGGCTCCAGTTTTAATTTGTTAGAGTGAAGTGCTGCAGAACTCAGGGGTTGTGAGACTGTGACATAGATCAGAACTGATAAACATCTGAGTCCAACAAGAAATACCCTCCAGCACATTTAATCCCAACCTTGGGATTAAAAGAAGCYAAGAATCTGCAGAGGATATTTGATTTTCAATGGATTCTGGAGTCACCAGGGCAAGCACCAGCCCTCCTTTGCCTCCTGCTGCAGCCAGGACATCCTTTGGGATGTGATGGCAGCAGGAATTCCATTTGGGAACATAAAACCAGATCCAAGTTTTGCTTCCAAGGCCATGACACCYTCATTTAACATAATTTACAAAGCCCTGCTACAGCAAGTGCAAATCCTGCCAATAACAGGAGGTTGAAATGATAACAAAACCAGAATATTGAACCAAAATTCTGTCAAAATTCTGAATTTCAGGAATAGCACAGTGGATTCTGCTGCCTGTGTCTCTGAGCTCCTGAATCCTACTGTCTGTCCCCAGGATTCACCTGCCTCAGGTGCGCCTTGTGCTTCACCTCATCCTCTGGTTTTATAATTTATCTGAGGTTGTAAAGTTACCAACAATCAACTTGAAACTTCTTTATTTTGAAAARTGCATGAATTACCCAACACTGTGATTATACCTGAGACAATATGATGCACTGAGGGTGCATTTCAGCAACCAATGCAGCCCTGAAATCCAAACAGAGCAGAAACACTGCAGCACCCCATGCAGACACCCCCCTGCCTCCTGCTTTCATCAAATCTGGTCTCTTTTCTTGGAGTTTGCTCTGCATCCCATCCAGATASCCCCCTGCCTCCTGCTTTCATCAAATTTGGTTTCTTTTCTTGGAGTTTGCTCTGCARCACAGAATTTCYGAGACTAAACCCCKATGYAAACAAAACCYAGCGAGGTGCTGAAGATGAGAAGAGCGGGAGCTCCCAGGGTTCACAACGGGATGCTCTGAGGCTCAGCAAATGCAGGGACCTGCCCATCCTCATCCAGCAGAGCCCCAAATCCCACGTTTGAGGTTTTGGGAGCTTTCCCTGACTGTCCAGCTCTGTTCTGGGCTGTCCTGAACAGCCCCATGGCCGGAACGTGCGGATCTGCGGCCGGAGCCTCCTTACGTCACCAGGGAGAGAAAAACCCCCAACCCCTGCAGCTCCCCAGCCTTCTGCTGCCCAATTTATGTCCAATTTGCAGACTTTCAACATAGCAGCCTCACAGTTCATAAAATCAAACTCAGCCAGGGCTAAGTCTCTGGGTAATGGATTTAGGATCACTCGAGGTGTTACTGGCAGTTCATGATGGGTAACTTTCTTGTTAACTAAAGTCCCTTTTGCTAAATGAGTTCCAGGTTTAACTCCCTCCAGTCCCAGCCTTCACTCTCCCTTTTTTTACCCTTTTTTTTTCTTTTTTCCCCCCTTTTTTGGCAGCGCTGTTCTYGATGGGAAGGGAGGGGGAGAGGAGGAGGTGGCACAGGACTTTTTATTGGGCTGCACGTGGAGGGCTTTTCATGGCCAGGGCTACGGGGAGCAGAGACAGAGGCAGAGAGAGGGGGGAGAAAGGTGGGATAAGTCAGTCTTTGTGTGAGGGAAGGTGCTGAAAGGAGGGCTGTGTGCTGGGGCTGGGGAGCAGCCCTCTGGCTCCGCTCGTCTGCGCAGGGCTCTGGAGCCAGCCCGGGGCTCTTCGGCTTCCGCAGGTTCCTGCAGGCACCGTGGGGAGCACGGCCAGGCTGGGAGAGCGTGGCAGGGAAAGCGTGGCAGGGAAAACATG
>NDFG01000090.1:357702-419025 GCA_002167245.1 Sporophila hypoxantha
CCATGAGCTCCCTGGGCTGGCAGTGCTGCCCAGACCCCGTTTTTGGAGCAGCAATGGGGTMGCTCCATCAGCCATCACCACTGGACCTTCCCTGTGGAGCACCTGGTGCTTCTCTTCTCCCAGCACTGGGTTTTGCAGCTGAGCACCCGTGCTGTTTGTCTGGCAAGGAGGAGCTCTGCAGGCCATACATCATTTCCAGATGCTGCCCATCACCTTTGCAGATTTTGAGGGAACATRATCAAAAACTTCCCCCTCTCTGACAGCACCTCTGGCAAAAATAAAGAAGTGGGGCCATTATGTTTTGGTTTTAACCAAAGCAGCAGCTTTGTCCTTGCTCTACAGGCCACTTCTGCTTTCAAACATTCACCTCTCAAGTGTTTTCTTGGAAAAATGATCACCCCAGGAACTCTTGTGTCTTCTTCCACCACCCTGCACAGGGCCAAAACYAATGGATCAAAACTAATGAGGATGGTCAAAACAAGTGTTCAACACAATTTTCTGAGGTCCAGTKTCCTTGCAGGAGTTGTTTGCAGAGAGGTTCCTCACTCAAAACACATCTGAGGTGCAGCAATAATTCAAAAGTGTAAAAAAAGCTCCATTCCTAATGAAAAAATGGTGCTATTTTTGCTCTAAAGCAGCATTCTGAGTTGAATTTCAACACCATCATCGACTGAAGGGCCTCCAAAGACCATGACAAGCCCAGACATGGTGCTGCACAGAGAAAGGAGTTTGCAGGCCAAGTTTAGCAACCTCCAAGCCTACTAATGGGTGTATTTTACATTCTGGCTACAATCAAATGAGCCCAGTAGTGATTTATTATTGATACCAAATAAAAAACCCACTTGATAATCTCAAAGCATTACCTCCAGGAGAATATTTCCTTTCATTTCTGGAGATGCCAGCCAACATTTTCTTATCCCAGCCTGGGAGAAGCCTGAAACTATAAATGGAATATTACAGGAATCCAGTGGAGGACTGTCCTCCACTCCATTTCATGGTTATTTGTTTGCAGTAACTGAGAAATTGTCATGTGAGCCCCTTTTCCTCTTGGAAGGGGCAGTGTCTCCCTGTGSCTGTGCCAGCTGCTGCCTCCAGCCCAGCCTGGATTGGCTTTCAAACTAAACAAATAATTTTATTTAAAGAAGGAAGGGAAGCAGAAATTGTCCATCAATCCCCCCAAGTCCCCCCAGCTCTGTTTGCTCTGGTTTTGTGACAAAACCTCTGGTCTCATGCTCTGCACCATCTCTGGCAAAAGCCATGGATGATGTCTCACTAAAAAGCTCCATTTCTAAAAAGTAAAGTGATCTTTTTTGTTTTTAAAACCAGCTCATAAATATTGATTTCAATCTGCCATGATTTCAGTCAGGATTTCCTGGTTGAATGGAATGATTTCCTGATTGAATTTCATTGATTTCAATCGTGGTTCAATATCTCTGGGGAACTGCTGTGAACAGGGTTCTACTGATAGGGCAAAAGGTGACTTAATTTAAACTAATCCTGATGAAGATGAAGATGAAGATGAAGATGAAGATGAAGATGAAGATGAAGATGAGAGAGATTCCCAGGCTGGATCAGGACAACATCCACCCTCCCAGTGCCTTGTCCTGGCAGAGCCCAGCTGTCCATGAGGAAGCACAGGGTGCAGGGAGTGAGCAAAGACAGAAAGACAGGGCAGCAAAATCCTCCAGATCCTTCCAGGTCCACCCTTTCCATGAAGAAATTCCTACTGATGTCCAACCTGAACCTCCCTTCTGCCACTTTCTTCCTGTGAAACCCTCCAGATAATCCTTACTCAAGCCATTATCTCAGTCCTGAGGAGCTCCCAGGTGCACTTTTCCATCTGCACCCCCTGAATCCCATTTCTATCCCATTTCCTATTACCATGGCAGGGAAACCATGGCAAGGAATCCCAAGAAGAAATTCCTCCTGATGTCCAACCTGACCCTCCCTTCTGCCCCTTTCTTCCAGAGAAAGCCTTCAGGTATTCTTTATCCAAGCCATAATCCCAGCCCTGAGGAGCTCCCTGTTGCACTTTTCCATCTTCACCCCCTGAATCCCATTTCCATCCCATTTTCCATTACCATAGCAGGGAAACCATGGCAGGGAATTCCAAGAAGAWATTCCTCCTGATGTCCAACCTCAACCTCCCTTCTGCCCATTTCTTCCTGTGAGACCTCCAGATAATCCTTACCCAAGATGTTATCCCAGCCCCAAAGAGCTCCCAGATGCACTTTTCCAACTGCACCCCCTGAATCCCATTTCCAGCTGGGATTCCATGAAGAAATTCCTCCTGATGTCCAACCTGAACCTCCCTTTTGCCCCTTTCTTCCAGTGAAACCCTGCAGGTATTCTTTATCCAAGCCATTATCCCAGGTCTGAGGAGCTCCCTGTTGCACTTTTCCATCTMCAKCCCCTGAATCCCATTTCCAGCTGGGATGGGGTTGGATTCCCAGGCCACGGCTCAGCAACCACATTTATTTTCAGCAACTTGAACAGCCAGGAAAGACTCTTGACCAAACAAATGGCTCCCCATAAACATGTCCAAGGAAATTAAGATGCTACAACTGATCTGCTTTAATAAAATTACGAGCTCGGCTCCGATTCCAGTGTTGCTCCCTGTATTTTCTGCATCGCGCCATGCAATTAATCCTTCCTAAAATAAACGGGCTGATTAAAATTCCATTATCCTGACAGRTCACAATAAACCATGGGACCAATGATCCCCTCTCTTTTTAACCTTTTGAGCCATTATAATTAATTCTGGATTTATGTCATTTGCTGGCAAATGTTCCGATCACCTTCCTAACTACTTCAACAATTCCAAACAGTTGCACTCCTCCAGCGTGTAAACAATGGACAGTAATTGAACTATTTAACTTGATTCCCATTTCATGGAGTTTCCTTTAGACACAAAGCTCAGTATTGAGTTGCTCAGGATGGAGTTGTTTGCCTTTTCTATTTTTTTTTTTCAGTCTCTAATTAAGTGCTCATGAAAAATAAAATAATAACACTTTGGAAAAAGACAGAGAAGGGCCTGAATTAGATTTTTTTGGTCCCATATGCAACTTGTGAGTGAAGAGAGACCTGCTGAAGAACATTATCTTYTGGTGTTATTTCAATCATATTAAAAATCCCAATGTTTTCCTTCCCAAATTTTCTGCAATTCCCTGTTGTCCCAAGCCAGCCTTCCTTAGCACACCCTGTGCTTTAGGATGACAACCACTACACCCAGAAAAACACCCAAAATAATCATAATTTTGCCCAGTGGAATCACATTTTGCCCAAATGCCTCTAGTTTTCACAACAAACACATCATGGAAATGAAACTAATCTCCCAACCAAGTTTATTCTAGGTAAAATATCAGGTTTGAGGGGCTGCAAGTCCATCCCTGCCCCAACCTYTGGCAAAAGTACCAAGAAATACGGTTTATATTCTTTAAAAATCATGTAAAGGCACATCAGCCAGCTTGGAGGAGGTGGATTTACTAAATCAACCTCTCCTTTGCCTGCATTTTGTGGGTATTTTTATTTCCCTGTCATACAATTTCCCAAAAKGAAACCAAATAACAAATGAGGTGATCCGGTGCTATTAAAATTGCCACTTAAATGAATTTGTCTTGGTTTGGGGAAAAGAGCATCAAAATGTCAGCTGCTCAAAAACASAGATCCAATCTCCAAATTTTTCAGAAGGTGGAAAATCCATTTCCTAACCAGCCCTACTTACCACTGGGTACATGGGTTACTTATCCAAACTCACCCTGACCTTCAAAAATGTTTGGGTTGATGTCAGTGTTTGGGCTGAGGTTTGGTTTGGCTGGTTCTGCTTTTTCCATAGCAGTGCACCCATCCCTAGAAGAGATGGAATAAAAAGAGGAATTCTAAGCACACACAGACCCAACTATTTAATAGAAATAATAAAAAAATCCCCTTTCTTTATCTTCATCTGACCAATGCCCATGAGCAGCAGCCGATCACACCACGAAACCCATCGGCCCCAACAGCAACACCCGATGAAAAGGAGGAAAGAAAACAGATTTATGAACCAGCTAAACTGTGTTTACATTGATAAATGAGCTTTCTAGAGATCCCCAAGTCCATTCCAAACCCCCTTTTTTAGCAGCTCTTTACCCAGCCAGCTGCAGCATCCCCCCGGGACCTCCCCAGTGGCACTGGCAGCAACCTCCCCTCCAAGTTCCTGCCGAGGTCTCCGGAGCAGCGCCCAGGTGTTGAGATTTAAGGATGTGCTGCTGCTCCCATCAGCTGCACAGGATGGACTCTGGCCCATCCTGTCAGCACCCTGGGAACGAGCAAAGGCCGCCTTTGTGCGCGCCCCGGGCCCATCTCGTTCTGGTTCGAATTAAGAGCGGCGGCGATTTCCGCCGCCGGGGCTTTGCAGAAAGCTCCCAATGTTCCGTGGCCGTGCTCCGGTTGCAGCGCCATGGGAGGCTCCAGGCAGATGCCAGGAGTGTTGTCTCACTTTGCTCCCCTGGTTTTGCTTTCTGAGGAGGCTGGGAAGGGTAAAGGAGATGGGGGTTCGGCCATAGCAGGGAGAGAGAACGGGAGAAAGGGGCTGAGGATGAAGCYCGAGTTACGGATTGTTCCATGGACTGCAAAATTCCTGATTTCCTCCCATTGGCCTCCAGATTGTGATGGAATGATGGAGGATGTTCCTCAGCACAGCCACAGGATGGTTTGGGTTGGGAGGGACCCTGAAGGTCGTCRAGTTCCACCAGCACCTTCCACTATCCCAGYRTGCTCCAAGCCCCATCCAACCTGGCCTTGGCCATCCCAGGGATCCAGGGGCAGCCCCAGSTTCTCTGGYCACCCTGTGCCAGGGCCTGCCCACCCTCACAGGGGAGAATTCCTTCCCAATATCCCATCTAACCCTGCCCTCTGAAATACCCCAGTTAGAGGTGGAAGATCTGCAGGCCAGGGTACAAAACCCCCTCAGCACCCAGAGTAGGAGCTGCAGCCAGTGTGAGATCACAGCACAGAKGTGATGTTAATGTGACTCCAACAGAGACTGTTTAGAAAAACAGTTCCCTGCTCAGATCCTGGCATTCCCAGGGAAGGCACAGACAGAGTGGCAGCAGCAATGAGTGGTGATTTTCTTCATCTGCCTTTCCCTGCCCTCAGAACCTCTCAGACAATGTCCATGGGACTGTGCAGATTCACAGGGATGATTAATACTCACTGCTGATTTATGGCATGTTGGCTCCAAGGCATGACTCAAGAATTACATGAAAGTTTTTTCCATCCTTTGCCAGATTTTATTCCCTGTGGCACAGATACATTKTGAGATAGGGAGCYAAGCCAGGGACAAAGAGAACCMGGGGCTGCTCCATCCCTGGGAGTGTCCCAGGCCAGGTTGGARGGGGCTTGGAGCCACCTGGGATAGTGGAAGATGTCCTTGCCCATGGCAGGGYGTGAAATGAGATGAAATTTAAGGTTCCTCRCATCCCAAACCATTCTTTGATGCTGTGAAATCCATGCTCCTGAGGCKGTGCCCTGATRCTGGCCACAGAAATCCTCTCCTAAATTTGCCTCAGGCTCCTGAGCTGGAACAACCTCCTGGGGGCTGAGCTGACAGCACTGAAAGTACAAAAACTCTTGTCCATACATAAATATATAAAGCTGGGAGGAAACCATGTTCCTGAAGGGAAGTCCATTGTACCCAAATGGTGCCCACAGGCCTGGAATAGCTGGCTGGTTTTGCAGGAGCAGGGAGGACACTTAGCCTGTTGATGTCCTGCTTCAGACACCCGGGCTCAAAGTCAACAGCAGCGTGGTGAAAATATCTCTGCAGATTTATTTATTTATCTGCATTCAGCCCAGCTCTCCCTTTCTTCCCAAGAACCCAACAAACAACCCTAAAAAAAGAGGGGAGAGGGAGTGGCCAAGACATTTCAGCTTGGCCTGGCAGGTTTGACCCTGTTCTCTCTCATTGGGAATCAATATTGGAAGACAATTTTGCATGTCCCATGTTTTTCAGGCTTGGATGTGACAGCTCTGTGGAGCTGGGAGGGTTTATCCCCAGCAGGATTGCTCATGGATCATTGGGACAAGGGGAAAAACTGGGAAAGGAAACATCCCAAACAGCCCTGCAGTGACTCCATCCCTGGATGGGTGCTCCCATCCACAGCCTTGCAGTTTTCCTCCTTCCTTTTCCTTTTTCCCCCCTCCTTTTCCTTTTTTCTCCATCCTTTTCCTTTTTCCTCCTTCCTTTTCCTTCTATTCTTTTCCTTTTTGCTCCTTCATTTTCCTTTTCCCTCCTTCCTTTTCCTCCTTCCTTTTCCTTTGCCCTCCTTCCTTTTCCTTTTCCCTCCTTCCTTTTCCTTTCCCCTCTCCTTTTCAGCCCTGAATTCCCACAGGGCAGTGCCTTTTGGAAAATACCTTTTGCAAGCAAAAAAATCATTGCAAGTACCATTAWTAKAGATGATAAAAATTATCTTCTGATATTCAGAGAGATTGCAAGATGTGGAARTTGGAGAATTACASRAGAAACTATATTTTCATTTTTGTTTTGTATGTACCCATTTAATAATGCAATATTTAAAAGCAAACAWCATTATGGATTTTTTTCYCCATTGAAAACAATTTTTTCWGTGTCATGTTTTTTTCTCAGGCTATTTATTAGAAAGTGTATTAAATTTTTTTTCACAAAACATCAGTTTTATGGGAAAAGCCATCCAAGACCTCAGAGCTGCCAGACKCTCAGATGAATAAATCTGKCAGAGTTTTCCCCTGACTGTTCTGGTGCTGGGCTTTGCATCAATTTAATCCACACAACTCAATCTGCACCAACATATGAGAGGGCAAAAAATCCTGGGATGGTTTTATTTCTTCTGCATGGAGGACAATTTACAATGTGAAATTTCTAAATTTTCTTTTAAATTTGCCTTGCTGCATTCTTTCAAATATCACAAAGTATTACCTTTAAATCATGAAGCTGACASTGCTTTTTGCCTGTAATTATTATAATCCTCTTTTACTTTCCTTCTTCCTCCTTTCCTTTCAGAGAGAACCAAATTTTGCTGGATTTTTGGGTTTTGATATTCCATGTTGATGTCTCTGGATGGGTTTTCTTGTGCTGTATTTCTTTTTATGGGATATATAGAAATAAAACCWGGCTCAGACCCTGCTATTTCATAGTAAATTGGTGGAAACATCCAGGTCCAATTCATAAGGTTGAGCAGAAATCAGGAGCAAGGAAGGCATTTTTGGATAGACTGGTCCATGCTGGAGAGAATTCCCTCCATCCAGCCCTGAAGGTGACACCACTCTAAAGAATCCCYCAGGGATAAATCACCAGACAAATCCATAAATCATTTTATCACCCTTAGACCATCTTTTATTCTTCTCCTTTTCAAATTTCTGCCTGAGCAACCCTTGGGCACCTTYTAGGGGATTTGGGAATATTCTGAATATTCAGGCTTCTTTTCTTTTTTTAGCTGTTCTGCTACAAAGCCGATGGGATTTATATTTAGTCTGTGTTCCTGTCCCTATTTTATAAACACAGGAATTCTGAGACAAAATAATAATAGTGTGAAAATGGACCAACCGCAGTGACGGCAAAGGCAGGGATGGACTCGGGAGTTTATAGTTACCCAGCAAATGTTTGGCTCCAACAGTGGGTCCCTCATGTAAGATTCACTTTTAATTACCCACTACACTCATATCTGAGTCAAAAAAAATAAACAGAGATAGGGAGAAGGATACGAAAGGCAGTGGGCATGYAATCATGGAGTGGAAACCCGAAATGATGTATTTGCTTAATTTAACCCAGGCAGCTCAGCCATGGCTCTGCAGTGCCAGTGTGGGCAGCTGGGGATTTGTGCTTTTATCTGCCCAGAGAAGATTTCATGCCCTTGGTTTATTTGTGTAACTCTGCTCCATTTCTAACTGCAGCAGCACATGCTATTTACCCTTTTGAGAAAGGTTGTCAAAATTTGTAGATATCACACGAATGCCTAAAATGTAAGAAATAAAAAATATTTTCTTTTCCGTGTCCAGTAAATAATAAATATTTTAGATTTCATCCTTTAGCTGGTCATTTGACTTTTCCAGTTAGAAACATTGCTGCTGTACAAGTCAGGAGTCACTCTAGGAAAAGAGTGGATGTTAAATTACATTTTCAGCTATCTTGACAAGCCGTACTTGGCACAGTTTTCTCAGGGAACAAGCTGGTCTATAGATTTCTGAGAAATTAAAACCATATGGCAACACCTTGGAGGAAAAAAAGCAGCCCTTCTCTGGAAGCATCCTTGGAGTTTTRAAAATGTATGCGAATTAAATATAGTCCTGTTTATTTAGAAAGAATCTGCTCGGATTAGAGCCGGACCCCTCATTCCTGCTCCAAGAATTAAATTGCCAATAAAGCCACAATGGGAGAGAACCTCATGACTGCSTTTCTGTTAATAAACTCAAGCTGAATTTTGGGTTCATTTTGGCTAAACTCAGCTTTTCTGCAGACATTTAAATTAAGGCATCAACTGGAGGATGAGGGGTTTCCTCTGATAATTGTGATAATGTTGGCACTGGGAGCAGATTCCACTCATCACTGGCACTGCCAAGGCTACAGAAGATGGCAGGTAAAGTTCAAAACTCCTGTCAGAGATAAACTGGAGCTCTGCAGAGCTGCACTGACCTGGCCCTGAGGACAGCTGTGGACAGGAGGGCTCACAGAGCTCCATGACAAAGATCCTTCCAAAAAACCCATTTGGGACACAGGGCCAGGGAGGTGGAGCCCAAGAATGCAGCTGGACACAACTATGTTCTTTAGCAAATTAACCTGAAATGGTTTCTTATTAAAATGTAGAGTTCTCATTTCTGCAGGGCAGGGAGGAGAAGCTGCCTCACGGCGCCTCCTCCTCCTCTTCCTCACGTGCCGCAGCTGGAAAAAGGTGCTGGAAAAAAAAGTCCRTTTCCTGCTGAATTATCTGGTGACATTACAAGCTTTGACAAGAAGAGAAATCTCCTCCAACTCCTCCCCAGACCAATATGTGGTCAAATATATGACTTCAGCGGAAAGCATTTGATTAGATGGATGTAGGGGATATAAAACCCTTCAATTGGGGACAGATCTTTTCATATAGGAAACATATTTTCAATGTTGGATTTTATGGCGGTGAGGAAGTGCGTAAAAAACTTTTCAGCAACATAATACCCCAAAAAAAAAAAAAAAAAAAAGCTGAAAGCCCTCAATTTTCCCCTGCCTTTGCTGCTGTAGACTTCTTGTATATTTGCACATTTGGATATGATGACAATTAGTTCTGTGCTGCGGGACTGGATTGATTTCGCTGCCTGGGCCCCGTCCAGCTCAAACCTCGCAGGTTCAAATACAGAAGCTTTTGGTTAATGAACTCCAGAAAGTGTAAAATCCTGAGGCCCTGCAGTTACACGATRGCCCTTCCCAACAGCAGCACTAATATCTAACAAGGACAGCTACTGTTCTACCCCTTTAGAAGAAGCTCATAAAAAGGAGGTTTAATTTGTCTGGGAAAAATAGACATTAAAATAAAATTAAAAAAAAAAAAGAAAAAGCACTGTGAGTTCCCTGGTGGAAAAACATGCCTTGTATTATGGAGCCTTCCCCATGAAATGTCTTGGAAATTAGGCAAAGTTAACATGTCCAGTTGGAGCCYAGCCAGGAAATGAACAGTGGATGTTCTCTTGTAAAAATCCTGAAAGCAGCGAGGAACCCATAAACAGTTTGCAGAGTGAGGRGAAATGGAGCACTTTATGTTCCCTAATGGAAATTCAGCTTATTTGTASATGGATTCAAAGGGACAACGTGATGTCATCAAATGATTGAAGGTCAGCAGCATGGCAAGAGTCAATATTCAGTGGTGGATGGAAACATCCCATTCTTCCTGAGGTATTTTGGAGGAGCCACCAACAGTGGGGTTTGTCTTGGCCCTCTGGAGCTGGTACAGGAAAACCTCAGCAGCTCTATTCCTGGAATTGCAAGGTGGGAAGTTTACTGTTACCATCAGTCTAAGGAGGGCCTGCAGGAATATTGGGAAAAATTTGTGTTGGGTTCAGCAAACAGAGACATTTCCTAGAGAAAACCTCACCTTTGGTGATGCCTCAGGTTCAGCTTTTCTATTTTTCAGGTTCTGTGCTGCTTTAGTGTGTGGCTCTGGGCTCACATCAGGGGATGCTGAGCTCTGTGCACAGAGCAGGGAGACAAAACAATTCCTGCTCCAGCTGGGCACCAAGGACAAATGATCCAAATCTCAGCCCCAGAGCACAAACACCGTGGGCTGGAGAGAGAAAAACAAGCAGGGTGGGACTGCAGGGGCTAAAGCTGGAATGGGACAATGAACTGCAAGATGCAAATGGAGCAGAACTGATCCCAGGGASAGACCCCGTGRCCGKRCGTGCATTTTGGGYCCATTTTGGTTCATRTTGGGTTCATTTTGGGYCCATTTTGGTTCATCTTGGGTGCAGCCCTGGCTGGGCTCTTGTGCTGCCCAAGGTGGATCCATGGAGGAGATGCTTTGAATAAATCCCTGCTTTATTCTGTAACTCTGCCCAGCCTCTGRTCCAGCTCAGCCTTCTCAAGGCATCATTGGGGGCTGAGGCTGAAGGAACCAGGTGTGGGCAGAGTTATCTCCAGGATTAACAAGGYGATATGCAGGTCAGGGGTTCCAGTGTAGATTTCCTACAGAATTTTCCAACAGATTTCCTACAGAAAAAGGGCACAGCTGAGAAAGTGTCCCTGGAGGGCCACAACCTCTCCTGAGGAGAAGGATCTGGGATGTTCCTCAGCCTTGGACTTGCAGCCAGACACCCTTTGCTTGTGCTCTGAAATGTGAGATTTGAGCCCTGCCTTCACAGTGTGACTTCAGTTTCTGCAGTGGTAGAAAAGCTGAATTGTGGAGCATTGTCCAGCTCTGATAGAGTTTTCCTGAGGCAGGACCAGCCCTTCCATGGTTTGTCCAAAGGCAGAGCAGAGTAGAGCAGTGGAAGGTCCAGTGAGGGGCTTGCAAACAGGTAAAGAGGAATATTTTTGCCCAGGTAATATAATTCTCTAAATTATTGAGACCTGTAAAAGTTTGTTCCTCAGCAGTTACCTGAAGATCTTCAAAGCTCAAGTTTCACTAAATAACCCTTTTTTTCCCCCTCAAACACTCTTAATGAAAGGACACTGCCTCCTTCTCTTCTTGAGCTGAGTCTGAGAGTGACTTTTGAGTCATTTCTGTTCCTTATCTGAGTATTTTTGTTCATCACTGTCATTTTTATTGTATGAAAACATCCACATCATTTTGATAAGGGCTGTCTTGCACTGCACTCAGTTCTAAGCATTACCATCTATTTAGAAATTGAATAAAACCTGGCCTAACTCAATTTTTTAACTCAATTCAGAATTAATCTCTAATCAAGGATGAYTTTGCAAATCTACATTGGTAACAGAACTCCACATCCTGGGCTCAGTAGGAATATTAAAAACCTSATCAGGAATGGTCAGGCTGACAAGAGGGAATAAAAGAATGATAGAAATAATGAATATAAAATATTCAAATAACAGAACTGAAGATGCACGGAAGGAGCACAGAGCTCACCAGGAATCTCTCCAGGCTGTGGTGCTCTGTGCAGACACAGCTGGATTTCCTTCACAGATATTTTCCTGCAGGGTTTTTTGGAAGGGATCAGGAGGATCCTGGTTTTTACAGAAATCTACAGGCACAGKAACAGGACATGAGATTCCTGAGGTCAGCTGGAGGCAAAGAGCAGAATACAGGAGATTTTTATTCCCTGACTTCTATTTATCTCCTAAGCATTTTTTTTTATTCCATGGATTATGATCCATTCACTCTAAGACAATTTCTGAAATAAGGTGAGAGCTTGTGCCCTGAAAAAGTTGGGAAATCTTCAACCACTTACTAAGAAATRAATGCTAATTTCTTAAAAATTAAAGCTCCTCTTTTCAGTTTCTTCCTTTTGAAGGAAACTTCTCGATAATTTGATTTTTTTCCAGCACTCATTTGTCTCCCACCTTGACAGGAGGTGAGTGCAGATTCAGTGGAACAAATCCTCATTTACATCCCCTTGCTGTATTTCATGGCAGCTGCCAATTCGGAGGTGGGAGAGATGGGCCAAAAACCAGGTGGTGGGCTCCAGGAGCAGAMAATTTAGGAGTGACATTTATTTGCATAAAAAATAGTGCCTTCCCTTCCCTACCTGTAAGGCAGGGCCCTTTTCARGACTCTTGCCCACAGTTGTAAGAAAAGCAAATTGGAATCAAAGGAGATGCCAAGAACAGCACTTGCTGCTTGGGAACATTACTGGTTTATTATAGGAAAATACCTGTATCACACTCGTAAAGAAACTGTTAAAAATGTAGGTAGGCTCCCCTTTCTACCTCCTTCCACCTCCCCACACCTCCACACAAACCCTGCCTTTCTTCCCAGCCCTGATTCCAGCCAATTTCTTTCCCTGAGCATCAAGGAAATCCCAGAAAAAGCACTGTTGGAGAAGGAGGAATCTTTCTCTTCCCACACTGATTCCAGAAGATTTCAACCCCAAAGGTGCAGTTTGGGGTGCAGCAGGGAATTCACTCCCAAATTCTGCTCGGGAGTTGCAATCCCAGGTTGGTGTCCCTTGTACTTATCCTGCCACAAGCAGATGGGATTCTGGAAGGTTGAGTTGGAGACGCCCCCAGATGTTGCTGGGAAGAGGAATTGAGGAGGAAAATGCACAAATCTTTCCTCCTCAGCCTTCCTGGGGTATTGTATTGTCAGTGATCCCTGTGGCAGGAAGGAATGATGAATGTGACTTCATGTTCTCAGAAGGCAAATTTATTATTTTATGATCTGTATTATATTAAAGAATGCTATGCTAAACTATACTAAAGACTACAGAAAGGATACTTACAGAAGGCTAAAAAGATAATAATGAAAACTAGTGACTCTCTCCTGAATCCTGGCACAGCTTGGCCCTGATTGGCCATTGAGTCAAAATAACTCACAGCAGAATCCAATGAAACAATCACCTGTGGGTAAACAATCTCCAAACACATTCCAAAGCAGCAAAACAAAAGAGAAGCAAATGAGATAAGAATTGTTTTCCTTTTTCTCTGAGGCTTCTCAGCTTCCCAGGAGAAGAATCCTGGGTGAAGGATTTTTCAGAGAATGTGAATGCCACGCTGGGGAGCAGCTTGGGGCTGGAGCTGAGCAGAACCCCCTGAAAAAAAGCAGAGAATTTAAACGTTGTTTGCTTGCAAGTCGACTGAAACCAAACCCTGATAACAGGGCTGAGTCCTTGTGGGAGCTGAGCCAAGTCTTGCACACATTCCCTCAGGTAGGAAACTGCTGAGCAGCATTTCAAAGGCCAGTCCCTCCCAGCTTTTCCTAAAAGAGCTCTTTGGTGGCTCCCTGGGCTGTGGTTTCTGAGGCTCCTGGGCTGGACACGCTGGTTCCCCACAGGACACGGGCATGGAGCCTCTCAGGGAGGGGTTTCCCTGCTGGACAGATCCATACCCCCACCCTGTGGCATGACCTGCAGCCCACAGAGCTTCAGCATTCCTGCTGGGACACCCTCCTGCCCCCAGGCTTGGAAAAAATAGGAGCAGGATGGATCAGAGGGGTGACAAAGAGAAGGTGACTCCAAACTGCTGGAGGACAGCAGAGCTCGAGTCCTCTCCAGGCGCAGCAAAAAGCTGAAATCAAATTCACTGCARCAAGAAAGACCCTCTGGCTTCTCCTTCCACAGGGACAGAGGAATTTAACYCCTGGAATGCAGCCAAAGGCTGAAAGATCTCATAACTGTAATGTCTGCACCAGACTGTTTCYTTGCTCTACAACGTTTTCATTCCCAATCAGAACATCCACCCTCAAACCCTCTGTATAAAACCTTCCCCCAGCAGCCCCCACAGGGCCAGCACAGCAGTTTTTGGGGAATTATTATGGCTTCAGACAACCAGGGCTTCTCCACACCCCAGAGCCCCAATTTTCTGTTATGCCACTGTAAATCTACAAAACTCCACTTATTCCACTGGGCTTGGGCTCGGGGGAAGCCAAAATAAACACAAAGGCTTGTCAAAGGAGTTATATCACATTGGCAGCCGTGTAAGTGAAAGCATAATTTGCACTATTTTTTAATAATATGGTGTCTTAGATCATTAGGAATGAGGTCCTGCACACCCAGCCATGAGGAACTTTCTTCATGGGAGCAGCTCCTGTGCTGGACATTCATGTGAGGAGAGGGAACGTGCCAGATGTTGGGCTTTGAGCCCAAATCCATCCTGACTGGCAGCAGCTGGAGCTCTGGTTTACTGTGCTCAGACAGAAAAATATCTGCTGGATCAGGCCCTGCTGATAACAGCACCCTGGGAGGATAAAAATAATAGCTGGGAGACCTTGCAATAGGTTTCTGGTGGATTCTGTTAAGAAAATCTGGAAACTTCYGGGTGGTAGGGCTTGTAAAAGATGTAAAAATCAGCCTGGCTTTGTGTGACACTCTCAGAGGCYGGTGAGGGATGGAACTTTTGGCTCCTCTGAATTATTTGGCTTTAAAATCACGTGGAAGGTGGGAAAGAAGTGACAATTCAGGAAGAAATTCCTCATGTTTGGATCTCATCCCTCAGCGCTCCCTGTCAACCAGCAAATAAAGACAATTTATTGTCWCCTCCATGGATCCACCTTGGGCAGCACAAGAGCCCAYCCAGGGCTGCACCCAAGATGAACCAAAATGGTCCCAAATTCCTGTCACAGGCATGGCTTGAGCAGAGCCCAAATCCTCCCCAGCCACCCTGCAGGACCCACAGTCATCACCCACTGATATCCCAGGAAAATCAAGGCCAGCTCTTAGCTCCAGACCACTGGGAATGCAGGAGCAAAGGGAGGGAAATGAAAAGAGGAGTTGGAAGGGCAGATCCTGCTCCCACTGAACTCAGGACAACACTCTGGGTTGTTCTGGTTTTGTCCCAAACGAGGCTCTGGGGACAATTTTCCATTCTGTTGGGTATCAGGGAAAGGTTCCTCATCCAGAGGCTGCTGGGCACTGCCCAGGCCCSCAGGGAATGGTGACATTCCCAAGGSTCACAGAGCTCCAGGAGGGTTTGGACACCTCTCCCAGGGATGGCCAGGGTGGGYTTTTGGGGTGTCTGTGCAGGGCCAGGGGTTGATCCTTGTGGATCCTGGATGATCCTTGTGGGTCCCTCCCAACTCAGGACATTTCACAATTCTCTGATTCCATGAACAAAAGTAAAACATTGCATTCAACTCCTCGCAGGTAAAAGATTTCTGGGGGTCTAGGAGTGAGAGATTGAATTTGTTAGGGGGAATTTTGTTAGGAAAATTATTCCAATATCCCTTTAAAAATATGTTCCAGGAAAACATGGGGAAATTAACTTCCCCATTTCACTCTCCCCCAGCCCAGATCCATTCTGAGACACAAACCAGCACCTCGAGATTTTGTTTTGAAGGCTTCTTTCTTCTGCTTTTTTGAGACAAATTTTACTTTGCTTAGAGTTTTAAATTAAAAAAAAAAAGAAAAAAGGACCAAAAATCAATTAAGCACGGGTTTTTATGGAGTGGGGAGGAAGGTAACTCACCCCACTGGTCATAAATGGATTTCTGGAGGCACAAGGACCAGTAAATCCCAGTCCTTTGCCCCAGTGCCCTGGTGTGGAGCTTCCTGCAGGTCCTACGATGTGGGGCAGCCCCTGGGGTGCACAATTTGCAACAGAGGCTCCTCACTGCAGAGCTCCCCTGCCACAGGGAGCCGAGATGTTTTCCTTGGCCAGAGGAACTGCAGGAAATAAATTATTCTGCAGCCAGAGCTGGGCATGGGGTACAGAGAACTGGACACCTTCCCAGTGGCCTCTTGCCTGGAATTGGCTCTGGATCCACGGGGCTGAGCGGGATTTGCAGGAGGCAGATGTGGATTAATTCCCAATTCTGTGGATGAATTCCCAATTCTGTGGATGAATTCCCAATTTGGGTTTGTCTCATCACGTCAGAAAAGGACAAAGTGGTGCCTCAGCAAGTCTCCCTCAGCAGGGCCCAGTGTGGTGTCTCCTACCAGAGCTGGGAAACTCAAATTCAGCCCCACCTTGGCATGTTTGGTGCTCAAAGCTTGTTTTTTATCAGRTCTTTCACAGCTGGGCAGAAAGACTCTCAGGTAAACTCATTTCTGGTGCAACTCCATCAAAACCATGTGTGAAGGTCTCCTAAAATTATGTGTTACTGTGAACCCCATGGCAATGGCAGTTGTTTAAAAAAGGGGGAAAACCCCTCAATGTTCCTTTTGGCATCAAATCCCTTTGCATTCYGAGTAGAGAAAAAAATCCTTTCAGCTTTTGCTTTTAGTCATTAAAGGTCAGCTTAAAAATAGCATTTTTGATAATTACCTATGGAAAAAGGTGATGAAATAATGAAATGAAAAAAATCCAATAAAAAACCCCTGCAAGATGAACTTAAATGTGTTTTTCTTTCAAAAATAAGGTTGTGTGTGATCAGGTAAATAAATATTGTGCTCTGTTATGGCTTATCTGGCTCTAGTCAAGCGCCTGTTCTCCTCTCCTGAGGATTTCTCTCCCTTGTACCTGTGTGTCTCCCAAATCCATATTTAATGTACATATTTAATTGACACATTTAATGTTTTCGAGCAAGGAAGACAAGGCATGGCTTTAAAATCCTCTCAGTCCTCCTGAGGTGCTGGTGGGGTTTTGTCYCAGACATATTTTATGAAAAATCCTTTCCTTAGGATCTTTTCTCCTGAGAAGCTGGGAAACTTCAGCTTCCCCACATTTTGCTGCTTTGGAATGCGATTTGGAGAATTGTTTACCCAGCATGTGAAATTGTTTTTTACTTGATGACCAATGACAGCCACCTGTGTCGAGGCTGTGAGCAYRRACAAGATTTTATTATCATTCCTTTCCTTTCCTTTGCTGATGAAATCCTTTCTTCTATTCTTTTAGTATAGTTCTAATATATCATTTTCTTTTAATATAATATATATCATAAAATAAGAAACCAGCCTTCTGAAACATGGYTTCTCATCTCTTCCCTCGTCCTGGGACTCCTGCAAACACCACCACAGMGTTTCATGGGAGCTGCAGCAGCAGCTGCTTCTCGTGTTGAGGAGGCAGCCTGGGATCTCTCCTTCTCCGAGCTGTTCTGCACATTTACTGGAAAAGGAATGAGGAAAGTGCTCTCAGATGGGAAAAAATCACTTCCAGAAGCTGTTTCTGCACCAGGTCACACAGTAGCTGCTGGGAAGGACCAACCCAAATCAGGGCAATGCAGGGTGGCAGCTCCAGGCTGACATTTGGCTCCGTTGCCCGCTGAGATTTTCCTCCTGCCAATGTTTTACAACAACCCAATCCCACATTTTACCTGACAAAGTGGGGAATTTACTCCTTGCCAGCTTTATTTCCCCCATCTGAGAACTGCAGCAGAAATCCATCCCATGTGATAAGGRAAATCCTGCATTATTAAAAGTGAGGGGAAGGGAATTCTTTTGCAGCGCTGGTGAATATTCGAGTGAGGGTTTTTTTTCAGGATGTCTGGCTGTTATTTCATCTCGCTCATCCACACAAAATAATTGGGAAGTCAAAGCACAGCAAATATCTCCTGGTGCTCGTTGGCCAGGACTGGGACATTATTGGGGAGTTAAGTGGATAATGGTGTGAAATAAGCCTGTAAAAACCAACACACTTCAGAGTTAATATTTTTTCAGGGTGCAGTTAAGTTACTGTGACACATCTGTCATAACTCTTCTGGGGAGCTTCAGAATGTGTCTGATCTTTCCCCCTCGGAGCTGAAATGGATCTCCTGAGCTTCAGGAAACCCAATCCCCCCAGGTCACTGGCAATAAGCTCTGCAGTGTCAATACAGGCTGTGGTTACAGTGGCAGCCTGCAAGAATCCAAGGCCTCGTCCTGGCCTGAGGAATCTTCATTTCCACCTGTGCACCCCRTCTGCAATTCATTTTCCAGGGTCTGGCTGGGATATTCTGGCCCCCATATCCTGGGGAAAGTTCCTGCACCAACCCTTCTGAAATCTCTGAAAACTTCTGCATGAGGAGAATCACAGAATCCTGAAGCCAGTGGTTGCTTTCCTGGCCTGGGATGGACACTGAGACAAATAAAAACCCCAAAAAATAAAAACCTCCCTGATTCATCTGTGTTGTTTGGGTTTTAATACTTCATTAAGAAAAGCAGTTGGCACTAAGGATTTCTTTGGCACTAAAAATTTCTTTCTAGCTGAAAATAAATTCGGATGATTAAATTTTATTATAAACTAATGGAGGCTCTAAAAAAKGTTAAGTAAAAGGTTCCACACATCAAATATAAATGTCATTATAAGGCCAACATTCTGGGATGTTTGGAAAGCTGGAGCTCCTGGGCTGGGTTTATCTGAGCGCTGATGATAAATTCCTCTTTGAGGAATCACTCTCCTCTTTATCACCCAGCAGTGACTCTTTCTAGAGTTTGTCTAAGCTAAAACCAACCTCATGCACTTTGGGAAGTGGCAGTTTTCTGTCCCCAGTGCTGTTTGTGCTCCCAAACCGAGCAGCAGAGAGGCAGAACTCAGATTGCAGAGACCAGCTCTGCTCTGGGCCCCAGGCACCCAAAACTTTGTGATTTCTGTCCAATCCAACTTGGAAACCTCAGTTCTCACTCTGGGTCTGGGCTGGCTTTGCTGTTCCAATCCTGTTAAAGGAGGAAAATGAAAAGGAACTGAAGTTATTCATATGTAAAAATGGAAATGCGTTGGATTCCTACACCCTTCAAGGACCATTGTGGGTACCTGGGACTAAATCCTGCACTTTTAGGCCGAGCTCTCACAGACCCCATCCTCTGCTTCGTGTTAAGCTCTGATTTCCAGGATTTTGGCTGAGCTCAGCCAGGAGAGGGGATTCATTTCCAAAGGAACAGACCTAGCTCTGGGTTCTGCTTTCAAAGAAACCTGAGGGTGTCTGGGCTCAGAAAACATCTTCAGACCCAAACCATCCTCCCTGGCTTGGCCTAAACCCAAAACCAAACTGCAGCTTGCTCCGRTTGCAGGACAGAGGGGAAGGAACTGAGTGGAATCTCAGTTTCCAGCTTTGAAATATCTGCAGACATTGCCTTTTAATAGGGACATTTAARGCCATCCAATGATTTGAGGGGGCGTTAAATGAGGAGCAGATATTTAATCCTATGGCCACAGGGCAGTTTTGCAGCTCTGATTTTGAGCTCCTCTCTCAGCACTAAAACAGGGAGCTCCAGGGTTGGGGTATAAATGTTCTACAGAGCCCCAAGTTTAGAGCTAAAGGGGTTAAGGGCTTAAAATGAAACAAAAATTGGGTGAAATCAAATAAAATCCTCTATTCTGTGCTGATGCAGTGGTGCCAATGATTTGAGGGGGTGTTAAATGAGGAGCAGATATTTAATCCTATGGCCGTGGGGCAGTTTTGCAGCTCTGATATTGAGCACCTCTCTCAGCACTAAAACAGGGAGCTCCGGGGTTGGGGTATAAATGTTGTACAGAGCCCCAAGTTTAGAGCTAAAGGGGTTAAGGGCTTAAAATGGAACAAAAATTGAGTGAAATCAAATAAAATCCTCTATTCTGTGCTGATGCAGTGGTGCTATTACCCCCATCCAATGATTTGAGGGGGCATTAAATGAGGAGCAGATATTTAATCCTATGYCTATGGGGCAGTTTTGCAGCTCTGATATTGAGCTCCTCTCTCAGCACTAAAACAGGGAGCTCCAAGGAGATGGTTGGGGTATAGATGTTCTACAGAGCCCCAAGTTTAGATCTAAAGGGGTTAAGGGCTTAAAATGGAACAAAAATTGGGTGAAATAATATAAAGTCCTCTATTCTGTGCTGATGCAGTGGTGCCAATGATTTGAGGGGGTGTTAAATGAGGAGCAGATATTTAATCCTATGGCTACGGGGCAGTTTTGCAGCTCTGATATTGAGCTCCTCTCTCAGCACTAAAACAGGGAGCTCCGGGGTTGGGGTATAAATGTTGTACAGAGCCCCAAGTTTAGATCTAAAGGGGTTAAGGGCTTAAAATGGAACAAAAATTGGGTGAAATCAAATAAAATCCTCTATTCTGTGCTGATGCAGTGGTGCTAAAAGGTTAACTTCCCAAATGGGCCCGCTCTGGAGCCGATCCTGTGGTGGCTCTGTGGTTTCCGCCTATATAAATTTGATAATATTTTACAAATGCAGTATATGAAATATATTCTTAACATGTGTTTAATACATTTACAATCTATTAAAATGAAAAACAGAATATGCTTCAAATACTGCTGGGGTATTTGCTTAATGCAGTATGTCTGGAACATGTTAAACATTATTTTAGAGGTAATTGAAACATTTCACACACATTCGCCCTGCGTGCTGCGTGTGTGCACTGCATGCACTGGGGGCACACAGGATGGGTAACCAGCCTGAGCATGGAGAGATTCTGGCAGCACAAATTTCCCTGGAAGCACAAATCCCCTGCACCTTCACCCCCAGAGCTGGCGTGGCTCTCCCAGCTTCACTTGAAGCAAATAAATGAGATCCAAATTTACCCCGGGCAGGCAGTTCCCAAGTTGCAGGGTATTATTGCAGCTCGTTTCAGCACACAGCCTGTCAAAGCAGCCATTAAACCCTTCTCAAATGGATATTTCTGTAAATACACACGGGCCGGGAATATTCCTGGGTAAGTATTTGCTTAGTTTCACAACATGTTCCTCTCACTCATGCCAATGTTCCCAAAAAGTGAACAAGGTGTGGGGAGTAATGATGGAGTGGAGTCCTCGTTCCTGCCCAAATAAATGGCCACAAAGGRTTGATTATAGTCTTTTTCTGTTAATTGCTGGCTTTTCCTCGTTATCTCCATTTCAGGTTCCTGGACAAGGCAGGGTGATTAATAAATTAAATATCTCTCATTAAGGTGATAGAGTGGCTATCAGTGCTCCTGGTTTAGTGGAGAGCAGTGAAAAATGGGGTTTATTTCCATGTGTCCCACACTTCTGCCTCCTCCCTGACATTTCCTCCTCCACTTTTGGGATGAGGAGCCCACACTTCACTTGCCACTGAGCTTCATTTTCCCGTTCTCTCAACCTAAAGCACCAAATTGTGCCATGAATCCCGAGGGAGATGGGAGCTGCACTGCAGGCTGGCTGTCAGGAGAGCTGCACCTCGTGCTGAGAGATTTGCAGCTTGGACAGAAGCCATTTGTGTCCCATTTAAGCTCCAAAAAAATCTGGTTTTTCTTTGCTCARGCGGCGATGTTTTGTATTTGGGATCCAATCTCTTTTAGAGAGATAGGAAAGCAAATTTATTCAGGGAAAAAAAAACAACACGAGAGATGAAAAGGAAGAACTCTGTGCTCGTGAAAATGAGATAAGAGCAGAGCTTGGAGGGTTTCTGTCTGAGTTTGGGACAATGAGGACCTTGATGTCTCAACTCCTTTTTCCCAGCAGAGCCTTTCCTCCATCCACGGCCTCCTCCCAACTTTTTTAATCCTTCTGAAATCCTCTCCCTCTGCCAAGTAATGTGGGCAGCCATAAATTTGCCCTGGTGGTGGTAGACTGCAAACAATTCATCATTTCAGCCTCGCTTCGGACACTCATTCAAGCTGGGAGCCATTAGAAGCAAAAATARAATTAATCAAAGCTTCAAACAGACAGAATTAAGTCTCAATTAGAGGGGTTTGGGCATGTTCAGTAATTTCTGTATCATCCTTTCTCTGTAGTTCCTTCAGCACACAGGTAAAATGGAATTATTTTGAAATTATTTGATGTGAGGGAGCAGATAATCATTTTCCAAGGGCAACTCCAGCAAAAAAACTTCATTTTTATGTYTCCTTTTACTGTCCCTCTCCACATTTCATGGGTATCTCAGGCAAACAGAGATTGTACTTTATATTCCACTTATTTCAACAGAAATAATTTTTTTTACCAATGGAAGCTCAGGCTGTGRGATTATTTTAAAAAATAAGAATGATTCCCCATTGTCTATTTATAATAATTATAAATCCAATTAACATATAATTATATATATATAGATAAAATATATACAATAAAAAATTTATTTATGAATTACAAAAAGCCCTCTCCTTTTCCACTTGTATTAATGTTCTCTGTTCCTGCAGATGCTTTAAGACAACTTGCAGACAAATAGGACAAACTTTGAAAGGGTTTTGCTAAAAATAAAGTGTTAATTTTAGCCATAAATGTTCTATGTTCCTCACCAAGGGCATCTCTGAATGATGCCTCAAAGCTCTTTTTTAAAGATRTCTTTAAAGGTCGTGGCAGATCTTGAATGTAAATACAAATTTAAATTTAAATATGTAAATGTAAATGTGAATTTGCAGTGATTGTCTCTGTATTTTGTGCTGGTTTGAGCTGAGCTCTGAAATGCCCATCAGCCCCTTTCCAGAAAGTTCAGGAATCATTTCCAACCCCCTGGATAATTCCCATTATTTCCTCTTTCTACCCAATTTTGCAATCCCTGGTTCCCTGAAAAGTTTTCATGAGGGGCAAAGAAGCCCCCAAAGCTCCTCAATTTCATTTGGTTCTCATTTTAAGCCCTGGGTTTTCACACCTCTGGAAAATGGAGACATGACCAGCACAGGAATTTGGTTTCTGTGTGAACATTTTTGGCAAGGCAGGTTTGATTCCTCACCTCCTCCCTTTCCTTTCATCTCCTCCTCCTCCTCCTCCATCCCACTCCATCCAAACCCCAGGTGCCCTTTCCAGCCCAGGAGCCCAAAGGAAAATTTGGAGATTACAAATTGGAATAAACTTCATTTCAACAGTAAACAAGCACAGAAACGACCACATTGGTGTCAGGTTCTTGATAAATATTGGGCCTGACGTAGGTTGGGGTTTTTCCTTGGATTTCTGCTGGCTCTTGGCATTCCAGGAATCCTTTTTTTTTTTTTCATAGTACAAATTTTTATTTTTTTCTTTATTATTTTTTTTAATGAGGTGAAATCGTTTTCCAGCCCCTGACCATGGAGTGCATTGTATTCATCATTTAGTGACATGGTCACAAGCAGAAAACTGTCTGAAATCATGTCTTGAACAGACAAATTTAGCTCCAGATATTTATTTTTCATGATATAAGAAGAGGTGTTAACCAAGGGCTGTGTTTGGTGGGTCATAGTGGCAGCTAATTTTACAGAGGAGAATCTACCCGATCATTAATTCAATTTAACTTAATCTAATTTCATTTGATTCTGTTTTATTTTACTTTTTTCAACACTTGTCCTGTGGAGTCCTCAAACCCTAAACTTTGTACCCGAATAAAAACCCCACAGGCACRGACTTTGCAAAGCAATGAGGAAATTTCCACATGAAAAGTCCTGAAAGCTGCCAGGGCAGGAATTCTGTGGCTCAAGCAGAACTTATTAACCACAAGACATTGCTGAAATATCAACCAGATGCTTTGCCCCATCCTAGGCTGAGTTTTAACTCTGTGTATGAATCAGCTCAGGCAATTTTTTAATCAAGGACTGGCAGAAGAATGAAATRATCGTGTGATAAAAACGGGAAAAAATTGATTTTATATAAAATAAGAGACTCTGAGGAAATGAGAACTCTCCAAAAAGGGGTGAGATGATGACAAATTGAACTTTCCAGGTCTAAGAAGCCTCGAGTTTTTTTTTTTTTCAGAGCAGTGTTTCAAATATAGGAGTGGCTGAACCGCAGAGAAATCCGACTGCCCACATTTTCCAGTGAGTGTCCCTTGGAAAACAGGTGACTTTGCTGGTGTGGAATGAGAGGTTTGAAAAATCTCTGCAGTGSATGAATCTAAAATAAAGTTTAATCAGGACATGGCAGCCCTGAGTGKCTCCCTCTGCTCAAAGATTCGGAAATCTTTACACAATACAGTGAATTTCAGCAGACCCTGAATAAAACTGTGATGGCAGAATCCAAATAAATTAGGATTTATGAGGGTGACTCTCCACATTCCAGTATTTGCTTGGGTCCCATCCACTGGAGAGATTCTACCTCGTGGGTCCTCCAGAGCTCACCCAAAAGCATAAAATGTTTTTAACTTGATGGGCACAGGATCCATGTGGAGAAGGATTAAAGCCCTGAAAGGAGCAAAAGAAGAGCTGGGAATTCTCAGTTCTGTGGGAGCAGCAGTGTGGAATTTGGGGGATTTGGCAACACAGCCCTGAGGAGAAGAGCCACCCCTTCCACCCTGACACTCTACTGGGTTATTCAAAAAATCCTGGGCAATTCCTGCTAGAGATYTGGATATTTGGTTGGATTTTAGGGATCAAACAGTGGTCAAGCTGATGGTTTGTGGATGTTCTGACAATATTCAGGAGCTGCATTCCTGATGGTGCCCAGAATCCTGCTCTGATCATCTCAATTCCAGCAGGTTGGATGAGCACTGCAGTCACATTGTCAGGCAAAAAACTCATTCCTTCCATCCCTGGCCAGCAAAACCAAGCTATTCTYAGTGTTAAACACCCTTAATTAACTCATCAAAAATAATATGGACTTAATTAATCTGAAACATCTGCCTGGTGTTTTCATTTCCCTGCCCCTTCCCTGCATTATCTCTCAGAGCCCTGCAGCTGCCCCACCTCAGCCTGTGGCCTGGGCCGGGCTGGGTTTGTTTATTTGTACTCAGGCTGGAAACCTCCAAAAATAAATGAAGGATCAGGTGTGGAGCAGCGATGCTGGGTGACTCAGAGGTGGCATCAGGCCCAGGAGTCACCACTGCACCCATGGCCTGGGTGAGGACACCACAGCTTCTGCCCAGGCCTGGGTGAGACAGGGCCTCAACCTTCCAGTTGGTCATTTTTGATCTAGAACCTTGTTTTCTCCATTTCTCTTTGTTTTCTCTTCTTTTCCACTTGTGAAAATGGTGCAAAAACATCTGAGTTGTCCTTCATTGTGAGTTACTCAAAGATTTTTAAGACCCCAGGAATGTGGCAGTGCTGGGGTGTCTCCTGGCCAACACCTACTTCCAGGAGACCTAAATCTTGGAATTTTGAGCCTGGATTGGCTTTTCCCTGATGAATAGCAGCAGGAATGGGCTCTGCTGAGTTTTCCTCGCAGCATCKCAGCCCTTGCTGGTGGAAGGAACAGGAATRAGGGAGYTGGCATCAGGCRCAGGAGTCACCACTGCACCCATGGCCTGGGTGAGGACACCACAGCTTCACATGGGCCTGAGTGAGACAGGGCCTCAACCTTCCAGTTGGTCATTTTTGATCTAGAACCTTGTTTTCTCCATTTCTCTTTGTTTTCTCTTTTGTTCCACTTGTGAAAATGGAACAGAAACATCTGAGTTGCCTTTCACTCAGTGTGAAAGTTACTCAAAGCTTTGTCAGAGAGTCCAAGAACGTGGCAGTGCTGGGGTGTCTCCTGAACCTACTTCCAGGAGACTTAAATCTTGGATTTTTCAGCCTGAATTGGCTTTTCCCTGATGAATAGCAGCAGGAATGGGCTCTGCTGAGTTTTCCTCACAGCATCCCAGCCCTTGCTGGTGGAAGGAACAGGAGTCAGGGATGTTCTGCAGCTCCCAGGGTGAGTCACGGCTCCTCCCGGGGTGTTTTTCCTACAAATATTGCTCAAACAAAACAAACAAAACAATTGGTGGCTGGAGCCTCCCTCGGGTGCCTCAGGGATGGAAGTGTCCTCTGGGTGGGTGGCCAGGGAGTGGCTTCAGCTGAGGCTGGGACAGGGKCACTGACAGGGACACCGCAGGCTCTGTGTGGGGTCAGGCTGGCACTGGGTACATCCAAACCCCAAAGGAATGTGGGGTGCAGGARGGGACAGCAGCTTCAGCTCTGGTGTTCCCACCCTTGGGTTTTAAGTTTTTCTGTTRTGTTTTGGTGTGAGTGTTACTGAGATCTTTTCACAGGGTMGGGAAGACAAATTCTAGCTGAATTCCAGCTGGAGACTCAAGGARYATRTCTTCAAACTTCAGGCCCAAAGAATAAACYACGTGGAAAGAGGAGGGTGGGCAAGCAAGKAAGGAGGATGAAACTTCATRATTTGAAGCTATTAARTGGGCAGTTGGCTCCTGCATGCAAATTTATAAAATTTATAAAATGTGAGATCTCCTGACCAAGCCCTCTTRTGCTTCCAWCTTGGAGCCATCCAGGTACTGCCAGGGTGTGGCCTTTGAAGGCTCTTCAATAAATATCCACTTTATTTCTTTTAACTCTATCTAGCCTCTGTTGCAGCTCCTCAAGGCATCTCCAGGTGCTCGGTGACAGTCATGGGCTGTCCCTGCTGTGTCCCCAACACCTCCCACAGGGACAGATCRTCCCTGAACCCACAGGTGTGGCCTTGCCATGACAGAATTCCCACCCCCTGTGCTCATGGATCCGATTCGCTTGGCAGGGCCCTCATCCTTTCCAAGTTTCATGGTGAGTTAGCCCCATATTCCTTCCCAAAATGCTCTTATCTTTCCACTTTTAGAAAATGTCCTAAAGTTTCCAGCCTTTTTCCAAATGYCTTACTCTTTTTCTTTCCTTATTTTTTTCTTTATTTCTTTTTTTTTTRCCCTGTAAGAAAGTGAAATCTGTGTGCTTGCTTATTAAGCCACTTTATTCTTGGCAGGCTTTGAYAAAAAGCCCTACTTCAGCAATTTAAGCTTTTCTTCCTGGAGGCACAATACTCAGACACGAGGAAAAGTAAGTCGAGAAGACAAAATAAACATATTTTTTTCAGGAAGACTCGAAGCCAAGWGGAACTTTCAATGAATGATTTGAGAGAGTTGCTGCTTTTGATATGCACAAATACATCCCAGCACTGCAGGCACACACCACATCCCTGGATTCTGTGGAGCTGGACAGGGAGAGGGGGGAAAACCAGAATAGATATTGCAGTTTGTGCCTCACAATGGCTTTGAAATGCAAGCACGGCTCAGGAAAGGTTGTGCYAGTTCATAAATGATGAATTTGTGTTGCCCAGACTAAAGGGAGGAAGGGAAAGATCCTCCATTTTTCACTCAGCCCTAAAATATTCCAGAATATTTAGGCATCTAGAATACAATATCCTAAAGCTTGTATTTGTTTTCTACTCTACATTTATTTGTTTAAATAAGAGGAGGTAATGATGACAGGATTTATATTTTGGTCMTATTCACACCAAAGTTATTAAAAATGATGGCAGATTCATTGTTGGGATAAATTTCCATTTTCCCAGGAGGTTAAAGGTGCTGGCTGGAACTGACCAGATCCATAATATCRTGGACAATTATTAGGGTTTTCTCTGTAACTTTTAATTAGTATTTTCAGGATCTTTAGTWGTGTATTTTACCCTCCTACCTTCCTTAAGTGGAAGCATTTTTATCCAGCAAAAAGAACCCAAATGGGAAGACTGGGTGAACAAAAAAATYGTGGGAAATCAGTGGGGAAGGGATTCCCACAGATAAATACAGAGAATAAAATAATAAATCCTCCCAGAGAGTTCTGGCCATGCAAGAAATTGCTGRCACAAATGTCCCCGAGCTGAGGACACCCAGATCTGTCACATGTCCTGGAGCTGGTGTGTAAAGGACTCAGGAATTTTCTCATGGAGCTTCTTGCTCCTCATTCCTTCTTTTATTGAGGAAAAAGAGGCAAAACCTCCCACATGGGAAGGAAAAGATGGATTTCACCCCCAGCTCTGTCTGACTGTATGAGGTTTGTGTGTCTGCCACAACTTCAGGGCTTCACCCTCGAGGTGACCAGGGAGGACACTCTGGAAAATGGGAATTCTGGATCCTCTCCAGGCAACTTCAGCCTGGTTTTGTTCACAGTGATGAAGAAAACCAAAGGATTTAATGAATTCCAAAGTCCTGCACCCTTCAGGACCAACTCAATGCCAAGTCTTTTCTTACCACCCCAGTTTGAGTCTCAACAGAACCACAGTGGGCAAGAGCTGTGACAAGGTGGAATGGAACCTGTGSCATTGCAAACATCCCCTCAAATCTCACCTTTTGTGTGTTTAATATCCTTGAAACTGATTCTACCATCAAGGGTTTAATATGGGAGAGAGAATCCCAGTCCAAGCCCAGCTCAACAGAGCCCATGACACCTTTTTCATTCAGATGGCCTCAYAAATGAACAGAGCAAAAGCAGAGAAAAAGCACAAAGCTCTGCATCACTCCAACTGAAACTGAATTTGAAATTTGGGTTATGCAACAACATGGCATTGTCTCCTTTTATTAAGGCCACCAGCTCCTGGAGGTCCTGGGCGTGTTATTGTTCTCAATTAACACACTTCTCCCCTTTCTCCCTGGAATCCTTCCCGCTGGTTTGCATTGTAACAATACCTCCAACTCATGGGCTCCAAGCTAGATTTCAATTTGTGAGGCCACTTTCACTTCATAACCCACCACAGAATGTTCAGTCTCCATCCAAACATGTTGCATTAATTAAATTCCCAGAAACAAACAAACAAACAGCAATTTCTTTGCTTTTTTTCTTATTAAGCTGCCTTGGTGTGAAGAATAAATCTTTACATTAAGAAAAAAASCCCTCAGCAAACGAAGCCAGACAGTAGCTGTGTCTTTTGGCAATGAGAATAATCTAATAAAACATCACCTTTCAAAGACAAAAAAAGTTCCTCTGGACACTCAGTAACGTCACCTCGGCACGAAATATATTCCACTCTTGGTTTGTGTTTTTTGGACCAACGCAGCTTAGGATGGTTGTTATCCCAAGCCCATGCCACCAGAGTTGGAATTAATAATATAAACGGTGAGCCCAAGGCCTGATTGACAGCTCTGATTCTCTTAATACCTCCTAGTTGGGRTTCCACCACGGTCAGAAGTTAAAATTTATTTTGACAAGCTTTCTGCTGGTTATGGAGGCTGGGAGCTTTATACCGGGGTATCCAGTGATTAAATATCTGGCATAGATTATCAAAAACCAGAGGGGGAAGGCAGGGAAGGCCTCTTGATGACAAACTGGATCCCGCGGCGCGGCCAACTTGGTTTTAATTAAGTTATTACCGCCCTTAATGGGAAGGGGCTGTTCCTTTGTTCTGTGGCAAGGCAGCAGACAGGGACGGAGTGGGGAATGTCAGCAACTCAATTAAGGCAGGGCTGCCTGGAGGATGCTCCCAGGGACACCGAGGTGGCCCCGGGAAGGAGCTGCCCGGGATTCCTGGAGAACGGGGACAGAGTCTCAAACCCCAGCAGGGTCAGCAGGAGCAAGTCAGGATTAAGGGGAGAGCTCCTGGCCTTAATCAGAGGGTTCAGGGTAATTAAAGGCAGAATTGCTGGGAGCCAGCCCCTTTGTTTCCCAGGGCTGGGGCAGGATTGAGCTCAAGGTTCGTTTTCCAAAGTGCCTCAGTGCACTGGGTATTTCAAAGATGGTTTGTAAAACCAATTTTTATTATCTTCTTGATCACCTGCACCAAACTCCTTCAATATCAATAACAGAGAAGGCAACAGAAGCCTGTTTTATTTTATTTCAAAACCCACAGCCTTATTTTTATTTAAAAACTCCAGCTCAGAACATCAGGACTGGCTCCAATTCAGGTTTCACTGACAGCAATTTTAGCTCAGAGAAGTTTGGTAACACCAGCATGAAGAGGAAAACCAGACACAATAGTTTTGCAAATTTAAAAAATTGTGAAGCTTTAATTTTATAAAAATCACTGTTATTGAGCAAGGAAATATCTGAGGTGCTGCAAGTCAGGAGAMAACTGTGCATGTTGCAGAGAAATGTCTGAAAAAAACCCTTTTTGAAAAAAATTTTGCTCTTCTGGAGCACATAACCTGAGAGTTAAATATTCTTTGTGGAGTCATCCAGGCCTCACCTTGRAGCACAACATGACTTGGTGTGGGGTAAGATGATAAAAACCACAGAATACCCTAAAAAACTCCTGTGCAGAGCAATCCTTGTAGAAAACCAAGCAGCAGCAACAAACACCCCATAWCCCAGCCCACACCCCGCTGGGCAGCGTTTGTGTGAAGTGCAGTCAAGCAAGGATGCTCCATATGGTCACGAGAATCCCTGGGATAGAGGGAGTAGCCACCCAAAACCAAGCTCAGACTATACACTTTACAAAGAGGCAATCCCCGTGAAGGGTTTAGGAGGGAAAAAAAAAAAAGAGACAGAGGTTAAAAAAAAAAAAAATAGAGAAAAAAAGGCATTTTCAAAGTCTAAACTTTCCTGGTCAGGGGTACGTGTGGAGCTGTGGGTTGTTCTCGCTGTGGTGGGTGTGAAAGTACAACTGTTGCAATGTTTAAACTGGGGATATTTATTGGTTTTAGTGGTAAAATTCATGTGGATGGCAAAGGGACAGGGAAGAACTGCACATTTCTCCCTGTGCACACACAGCTGAGGAAGAGCTGGCATCTCCCTGCAGATAAGAACTGCTGCAAAGGGGGTCCAGAGGGGATCCCAGACAAAACTGGGAAAATTCCTAGAAGGTTAAGAGGAGGAAAAATTACACATTTTAATAATGAATAATGAATACATTAAAACTGTAATTTAAATAAAATGTTATCACAGCTATAATAACAATAATTATTATCATTAAATTCCATTTTAACAGCACTAATCACTGTAAGAGCTGATATAGGCAAGAGGAACAAAGTGCAAATATTCTACTGTGCACAAACTGCTGAGAAGAAAGATATTCTGAAATCAGTTGATTTTAATCAGCACCTGAAGGATGAGGGCCTTTTTTTCAGTGAAATTTGGGCACCTGAATTGTTCAGACCGAAATATTTTCACTCTGGAATAAAAGAAATATTTAGGAGCAGCAAGGTGGCTCACCTGGAGGAGAAGTAAAAGAAAATCAGATCAGAGGGAGAGGATTTTGGGGAAGTGTCTGCAGGGTTGGGATCCCCATGGAATATTTAGTCAGTAAAAGAGAAAATTGGACAGTTGGCTCTTGTATGCAAATGGACTAAAACTTATAAAAATGTGAGATCTCCTGACCAAGTCCTCTTCTTCTTCCATCTTGGAGCCATCCAGGTACTGCCAGGGTGTGACCTTTGAAGGCTCTTCAATAAATAAAATAAAATAAAATAAAATAAAATAAAATAAAATAAAATATAAAATAAAATAAAGTAAATTCTTCCAAGCCATAAATGGAGAAGATAAGAGATATGGGAGATGTGATTGTATAAAACATTGGCTGCACCTAAATCAGGGATGCTTCTGGGAGGGAAACCTATCAAATATCAAYGGACATGTCAAATATCACTGGAGAAAAAGCTGATTTTGTGTTGAGGGATGAACAATCTTGGGTGGCACCAACTGTCATAGTTGAGACAGTCACAACACACTCCATTTTCAGAAGGCTTCAAACTGTTTTTATTCCAGCATTCATGCTTTTTATACATTCTTACCAAGCTCAGAATTTTACATTTATTGGTCAAGAAAAAGTGCTCATTAGAATAGGCAGTTCCAGGTTTCTCTTATTTCTCCTTCTTTCTTTCTTGGTTTCTATGTCAATGACCTTGGTAGGAAATTCTTTCAGGGGTGAACATGGATTCTCTTATCAAACTCCTCTCTGGCTCAGAGGTTTCTGTAAAACCTCATCAGAAATGGCACAGAATATTTGACATTTTCATTGTGTTTTTTGTTGGTTCAGCATGAAACTACAACTTCTCATGGTGCCTTCTGAGTGTTCCTGCTCCAGAAACATCCATCTCCACCAGCAGCTCCTTCTGATGGGCTCCCAGCCAGCATCCCTCTGGGATGTGGAATTAATCCTGGGAATCACCAAGGACCAGGAGAGCTCTGGGATAGGATGTGTGTCCAGCAGGAACTTCCCAGAAGAACCTTCTTGCAGGCTCAAKTTCACCAAATCAGGGTTTTTCTGCTCAGTTTTCTCTCCCCACTGCTCTGGTTTCCCTCAGARCCCACAAATCTTTTGGCTTTTACAAACAACATCCATGGAGAGAAACCTTTCATTGCTCACAGATACAGAACTGTCAGTGCAGGTAACATGAAGTGAAATTATTCTTTTTTTTTCTTTTTCAGGCACTGCACTTGATGTTTCACATGGAGCTGGTTCAGATCCAGGTACAGAACTCTAGTGCAGGTAACATGAAGTGAAATTATTCTTTTTTTCACCTCTTTGTTCCAGCCACCGGCACTTGATGTTTCACATTGTAGTGTTCTAGATCGGTACAGACACTTCTCAGTGCAGTAAACAGAAGTAAATTATATTCTTTTTTTCACCCTTTTCATGAACTGCACTTGATTGTTTCCTACTTGATGGTTCAGATCCATGGTACACGAATCCTAGTGCCGATAACAGCCCAAGTAAATTATTCGTTTTTTTCCCCTTCTTCATCAGCACTGCAACTTTTGCATGTTTCACTTGCACTGGTTCAGATCCATTACAGAACTCCTAAGTGCAGGTTACATGAAGTGAAATTATCCTTTTTTCCCTTCCTTTTTCAGCACTGCCTTGATGTTTCACTATGGACTGGTTTCAGATCCAAGTACAGAATCTCCAGTGCGAGTAACACTGAAGTGAATTATCCTTTTTCTCACCTTTTTCAGGCACTGTGAACTTTTGTTTCATCTTGAATGGTTCGACCATTTGTACAAAGACTTCACAGTGTGATACAACAGTAAAATTTCCTTTTACTGCAACTGTGTCACTAGCATACAGTGAACAGTAGGTAAAATAATTTATTTTTTTTCACCTCTTTTTCACACTGCACTTGAGGTTTCACTTGATGGTTCACGACATCCAGGTACAGAACTCTCAGTGCACGTACATTGAAGTGAAATTTATTTTTTCCCCCTTTTTTCAGACACTGCACTTGATGTTTCCACTTGCCTGGTACAGAATTCACAGTGCAGGTACATGAAGTGAAATATATATTCTTTTTTTTTCACTTTTTTTTCAGTTGCACTGCACTTGCATGTTTCACATGGAAGCTGGTTCGATTCCCAGGTACAGATACTCTCAGATGCATAGTAACATAATTGAAATTATCCTTTTTTCCCTCTTTTTTACGGCATTTGCACTGATTGTTTCACCTTGAATAGGTTGCAGAACCATGTTTACAGAACTCAGTGCAGTAACATGAAATTGAAATTATCTTTTTTCCCCCTTTTTCAGGCACTGCACTTGATGTTTCACATGGAGCTGGTTCAGATCCAGGTACAGAACTCTCAGTGCAGGTAACATGAATTGATATTATCCTTTTTTCCCTCTTTTTCAGGCACTGCACTTGATGTTTCACTTGATGGTTCAGATCCATGTACAGAACTCTCAGTGCTGATAACACACAGTTAAATTATTCTTTTTTTCCCCCCTTTTTCAGACACTGCACTTGATGTTTCACTTGATGGTTCAGATCCATGTACAGAACTCTCAGTGCAGGTAACATGAAGTGAAATTTATTTTTTTTCCATTCTTTTTCAGACACTGCACTTGATGTTTCACATGGAGCTGGTTCAGATCCAGGTACAGAACTCCTAGTGCAGGTAACATGAAGTGAAATTTATTTTTTTCACCTCTTTTTTAGAAACTGCACTTGATGTTTCACTTGATGGTTCAGATCCATGTACAGAACTCTCAGTGCTGATAACACACAGGTAAATTATTCTTTTTTTCCCCCTTTTTCAGACACTGCACTTGATGTTTCACTTGATGGTTCAGATCCATGTACAGAACTCCTAGTGCAGGTAACATGAAGTGAAATTATTCTTTTTTCCCTCTTTTTCAGACAACGCACTTGGTGTTTCACATGGAGCTGATTCAGATCCATGTACAGAACTCAGTGCAGGTAACAAGAATTGAAATTATTCTTTTTTCCCCCCTTTTTCAGACACTGCACTTGATGTTTCACTTGGAGATGGTTCAGATCCATGTACAGAACTCTCAGTGCAGGTAACATGAGGTGAAATTATTCTTTTTTCCCCCCTTTTTCAGACACTGCACTTGATGTTTCACTTGATGGTTCAGATCCAGGTACAGAACTCTCAGTGCAGGTAACATGAGGTGAAATTATTCTTTTTTTCCCCCTTTTTCAGACACTGCACTTGATGTTTCACTTGATGGTACAGAATTCATAGTGCAGGTAACATGAAGTGAAATTATTCTTTTTTCCCTCTTTTTCAGGCACTGCACTTGATGTTTCACTTGGAGCTGGTTCAGATCCAGGCATCCTTTAGACAATTATGGAGCTTTTGTATANGCACTTGATGTTTCACTTGGAGCTGGTTCAGATCCAGGCATCCTTTAGACAATTATGGAGCTTTTGTATAGGAAATGAACACCTAATCCCCAGATCCCACGAGACTCTGCACCCTTCTAGGGGGAATATGCTTTTTTAAGAAAATCCTTTGCCCTTCGCTTGAAGAAAATCCTCTGCCCTAAATCTCATAAAACAAAGCAGCTTAGGGATCCTCGCAATAGCAGAGCTGAACTAAACACGCTTTAACAAAGTTTCCCTTTGTCAACAGCATCTCGGTGAGCTCCCTCCTGCGGGATGAGTGTCAGGCTTCAGGCTAATCTCGGTAATTCTTTAACCAGAGATTTGCACGTTATTAAGTGGTCGTTTCTCGGTGGGTGGAAAGCGATCGGGCAGGGGAAGGTTCCTCCCGATGCAGATTTCAAACGCTCCATTCTTCCCTGAAAAYCCCAGCGAGGTGTGTCCGGCCTGAGGGACGTTCAGCGGTGAATAAAATCAGAATYAAATGCCTCTCGAGGGTTATTCAGCAGCTCTGCCCACAGACAGGGGCTTCTGGGCGGCCCCAAGGTCTTTGCTAAGCCTGGCTTAGTCTCTGCAGGTAATTGCAGATCCCAAAGCTCAGGGATGTCASCAGGGACCCTCCAGGTGACCCTGGGAGGAGCTGGCCGAGCTCAGAGCCTCACTGCCTCCAGCATCCTCAGCAAAGCCTCTCTGTTGCTGTCATTTCAGCTGAATCCTGATCCTCCTCTGCCGGGAGACATCACTCAGCCTTTAAAATCGAGTAAATATAAAAATACAGTAAAGCTGGTCACACCAGAGATCTCGGAGGGTTTGGCAATACGGCCCTGTTAAAGAGAGTGAGAAAAAGAAATTGGCTTTTTGCTGGGGGTACCAAACACTTCCAGGAGCAATCTCAGAGCCTCYGGTGTGACACAATCCCTCCCTACAGCAAACCAGGGTGGGCACGTCCAGCACTGCCCAGGACACTCAGCCTGGGTCATCTCCACAGGTCCCTTCCAACCCTAAAAATCCTGTGGTTCTGCGATTCAGTGARGGGTGACAAACACAAGGAGTGGCTCATGAAGCCCTGTGAGAATTTCCAAGGTGGGAGATCAGGAGGAAYTTGGAAAACGGAATTCTCCACGGCTTGGTGGGGTTATTTTGGTGAATAACCCAAGGGACTCCTCAGGAACAATCCAGCCCATTGTCATTTCTTTCCAGGATCCCTTCCACATCCAGCTCCCACCGCCTTCCCTTAACAAACACAGCCCCAAGCTCCCCAAGGGCTTTGCTGGGACCCTGTGCAGGCAAACCCCTGTTGGCACCGGGGGCTGATCCTCTCCTGYGCTTCATCTTGAAGCCATTTGCGTGTGGCATTTGCATGCTGCTGTCTGTGCCGCCCTAATGGTTCGATTTCAAAGCACATCTCCTTCCCTTTTATCTCCAGCTGAATGAGATGTCTCAATAAGCGCCAGATAAAGACGGAAGTCTTTTGTCTGGGAGCGGCCAGGCAGGGCCAGCTGTGAGCAGAACTGGCTGAGGTTTCACAGGCTGCCTCCAAGAGTGGAGCTCCAGCTCCTTTCAGGCTGCAGGAYCAGGGCAGGGGGACAGGCCTGGCTTGCACACATGGCTGAGTGTCTTCCAGTGTTTATTTTTCCTTCCCCAAGTTATTTTTGATAAAGGAGTTGCGGGGAGAGAAAGAGAAGAGATCAAGAGGGAAGCAAGAAAGGAAGAAAAAGAGGGTGGGCATAGTTAAAGCTSTGATTTGCATCCAGTGGGTTTTTGGATGGTAGATTAGCTTTATATCAGGGTAGACCTTGGCATCTGAGCCTCTGGGCCAGACATTGTTCAGTTGTTGAGCAGTGGGAGACTCCTGAGAAAGCGTTTGGCTCTGGTTTTAAAGGGACTTGCTTTTGTGCTCTTGGGTTCGGTGACCTGCTGAATAAAAACCAGCCTGGCACCYAGAAATAAAGGCTGTTTTCTCAGACAGTTAATAGTGAACAAAATTTTGTCTGTCTTAAAAAAACTGTCAGCTTTAAAAAACTGCCAGCCTTAAAAAACAGTCAGTCTTAAAAGTTTGTCAGTCTTAAAAAACCCTCAGTCTTAAAAATTTGTCAGTCTTAAAAAATTGCCAGTGTTAAAATATTGTCCGCCTTAATATTGTCTGCCTTAGAGCTGTCTGCCTTAAAAAATGATCCAACTTTAAAAAACTGCCAGCAGGCCTYCAAGATGTGGTAATTAAGGAAGGATTATGACAAAATCAAGGAGTAATCAGCAAGTAGATAATTTTGAATAATGCCTTTCAGGGCTGTAAGAGCTCTCCCAAGGATGAACGGTGTTCCACACTGGTCACACCCCAACCAGGTTTGCACCTGAAATGCCCAAAAAAAATCCAGCTGGGTTTGCTKCCSGACCGCTCTGTTCTGCAGATAAAATGAGTTCAGAGATTTTCATGGAATTATTGGAATAAACATTGAGTTTAGGCTTGAGATTTTCATGGAATTATTGGAATAAACATTGAGTTTAAGCTCGAGAGGTCTCAGAGAAAAGTTTAAAACCAGCAAGGCCATGATGTTGTCAGGATTGAAAACGATGCAGCTGAGGAGCAGCTGCTGATTTTGGTCCCAAACCCAGCCCTGAGTGAGGTTTGTGCAGAACTTGGCTCTCCATAAAATGAAGACTAAGAACCACCGGCACATCCTTGACCYCATTTCCCACCAAGATTTGGGTGTCACCTGCCCTCCACCACCACCCCATGGGGCTTCCAGGGGCAAGGAGAAGGACCTGGAGCTCCCCTGCAGGAGCTCCAAGGGGTTAAACTCCCAGGGAGAAAGTGGAGGCAGATGGYGGAGTCTCGACCAAGCCGCCCATCTGGGAAATGTCAAGTGTTCTCACAATGTTTTTCAGGGTTTGTAATGTGGCTGCTCGCTCGCATGCATGAAAACAGCATGGGAATGCAATATTTCCTCCTCCATGTGTGGTGGAGGCCTCCAGTCCAGCTGTATTTTGCTTGTCATGTTCCTGAATTCTGACACCACCTCGAACATGCCAGTTCCTACCAGAGAAAATGCATTTTCATTCTGCTCCCTGGGTGAAAAGCACATTAAAGGCAGAAGAGAAAACCCAGCAGATCCTGGAGCTATCAAGCGAGGCCTCCTTTATTTATTTAATTTTAAAGAACATCTCATTTCATCAGAGAGGGGGGGGTTGAGTGGGTGGGGGTAGGACTGAGCTTGAAACCATCCCAAAAATGAGAACGTGGAAGCCTGGGCTTGATGCCACAGAGGAAGAGAGCAAACGATGACAACATTACTGTCACTATATTACCACAGGCTGTAAATTAAAGCAGTGGTAAGCAGTTTAAGCACTATTCCTGTCTGATTCATTACAAAAATACAGTAGCTCTGTGGGCACACCAGTCTGCTTCTCCGAGGGGCTGATATATGATTGGAAAGTTGCATTTGGGCTGCCTGAGCCGTGTGTTTGCAGCGTCCCAAGTGGGGCAGCAGCTGTGTGGCCGTGCTGCCCCGTGGCCAGGCCCCCGGGCCTGATGTGCTGGCTCTGTCTGAGCAGAATTGTTGTTGAAATGTGGGAGCCAGATCCTGCCGAGGTGTAAACTGGCAAATCCCTATTAAAGTTAATGATTTACTGGTTTAGCCCAGCTGAGGTCTGGCGCTGGGCGGGCGAGTGTCAAGAAGAGGAACTATTTATTCCTCYGTGAACCATTAACTCTGGGTCCTTTCTGTTCATCCCTGCAGTTAAAATTCCTCCTGTGCTCCTTCCAAAGGAAAAGGGGTGATCCATACATGACTCACATGTGCACACCCCACCAGCACAGGCTGTAATTAGCACTGCTCAGCAGAGCCATAAGTAACTGGATTTTCCCTTCTCTGCCAAGCCAAGCACAGACCTTCAGCGTGGGCTCATTACCGAAATATTTGGATGCAAATRGATACAGCAAAAGGTCCTTTTTGGGGATAAAACAGTGCTCAGCATCTCAGGCTTGCTCAGCTGTATTTTAAGGAGAATTCCGAGAAGCTTTGGGAAGCACAGGTCACATCAAAGTGTTCAACTGTCAAATATCAAACCTAAGTTTTCTGAGCATTCCCAGTGTACACACACCTCAAGCAAGCCAATGATTAATTAATCAAAATCAAGGTGAGTATAATCAAGAAAAATCTCTAAACCTCACGTTTTTCAGCAAAATAACTTTGATCAGACCATTTTCACCCAGCTCCACTCCTTTCTGCTGGAAGTTCCAGAAACATTGTCTGCAGTGTTGGTGTTCCCYTGTCTGTCCCCTGCTCCATCCATCTCTGCAGGGCTGCATTTGCAGACAGCCTGAAGGAAATCAAGGTCTGCTCACGACCACAAGGGCTCCTTTTGTGGGGCAGGGTGGGTTATCCACCCCACAGGTGGAGGGATGGGTGCTCAGCTCTCCCTGCAGACAACAGGACCCTGTCTGAGGCTCTGACACCAGGTTTTCCTGCTGTTTTCCCAAACCTGAACCTGGCCTGTGTCTGTGTGACTGCAGCCCAGAGGAGGAATGGAGCTGTTGAAAGGCAAAGAGCAACAGAGCTGAGAGCTGCTGGCTCAGCCCTGCTGCTGCTCCTGGAATTTACGGTGCTGCTTCACTTTTACCACGTGTGGAGCTCAGATAAAGAGCTGGAAAGGAAAGCAAACCGTGGAAAACGTTGTGATTTTACCCGTTGGCTGATAAGAAACCCCCTCTGTTTGGTGGCAGCTTGTAGCTGTTTAATATTTCTTGTTCTGCTCAGAGGAGAAATCTCAGGTTGGGAAGTTCTTGGCTTTGCCCTCCAAGGGAGAAGAAGCAGCAGAAATGGCCCAAAATGCAGGAAAATCCCTCTTTTTTGTGAGGGATTGTGAGCCTCGGTGAGATGATGAAAGAGCAGGTTTGTACTGGAGCAGATAACGAGCCCAGAATTTGTTTGAGGCTGAGATGGGCAATTAAAATTCACACTCACACAATTCACTCCCTGCCAGCCTCACCCCCAACCTCAGCTCTGAGCATCACCCTGGCTCAGACAGAACAAACCCAGCCTGAAGCGCCACCTCTTACTAATCCCACCACGGATTTGTGCAATCAGACACTTCCAAGAAACGGGACCACGTTTTCCTGAAGTGTCTCGGAGTTATCGCAGAGATTTTCCAGCTCTGGCTGGGAGATTGTTCCTGGTGACTTCCAGTTCTTGGTGAGTCACCCCGGAATGATCACGTCAGAACAATGGGGRTGGAACAGAGCTCAGCGGGACAACGTTTCAGGGGTTTTTAATGGTTTTTAATTGAATCTGAGAAGGTTTCTGTATGGAGAGAAGGCTCTGTGCTGATTCCAGTGGCAGAGGAGAAAATTAAAGTCTTTGCTCTTACCTCAATCAGTCCTAATGACCCAAGAATGTCTGATTGCCTGAGCCAGGATTACTGCTTAGAATTTTTCTACAAAAAGTGTCATTTTACGTCAGCCTTGGATCCAGTCAGAGAGATAAAACATAATTAAAATTCATTTTTCTTGTCTCGATGCTTAAAAAGGAAATGAACTTGAAAATGTTAGGAAAAACAGAGATTATTTTTCTCCCTGGATAGTGGAGTCTCCCCTGTTTCAGTTTGGTGCATTTATTGCCTTGGTGCTCAGGAGCAGATTGAGCTGTAAAACAACCTCTGCACAAAGTGGGAAACCTCCCCTCACTTCACATCCATTTCAACATTTCCAAACGTCAGAGAAGTTCCAACCACCCCAAAACAAAAGGGYGATGGGAATTATGAAAAAGATTGTTCTTTATTTCTGGAGAGCTGCTGACTGTTTCCTACCCTGGGGATTAATTTGGTCCAGAGAAAACAAAGCCACTGCCACCAGATCTGATCTTTTCTCCCTTTAATGGGTGAGGACAATGATCCACATCTACACACGCCACAAACCCAACCAGTGGCACAGCACTGGGCAGAACATTCTGGTGAAGCTAAAATTAGAAAATGATTATTCAAACCCTGCGCAAGCTCCTGCTTTTAAACCTGATTCTCCCCAGAACTGCTCCGTTATGAGCGCCAGAACTGCTCCGTTACGAGCGCTCGGCCAGGATTAATAAATCAGCTATTTTTTCCCAGGATTTGCTTCCACCCAAAGCCACTTGCGAGGGATCTATGGAATGTTTAACATGACATTGCTCTTATCTGGCTGCCCAGCGTGGGGCTGCTCCCTGCAACGCTGGGATCCATTTATTAAATCCCACAGCAGGTCGGGCTGGGGGGGCTGCAGAGCGAGGTCAGCCCTAATAACGTCTGTATTGAGATGGATGAACTGCTCGGGGCTGCCCCACCTGCTGAAGGCTCTAACGAGCCAGCTGAGAGTTCCTGTCAGAGCAAACATGCCCTGCTCACTCCAACCTGCGCAGGGCTGAGCCCACGGCAGCACCGAGAGCTGCAGGAGCCGGCGCTTGATGGTGATGAAAGAAATAAAAACAGAACATTGAGGGGAAAAAAAAAAAATCTGCCTGGCTATGGAGAAAGATATAACAGCCCCAATTTATTTAGGTTTGGCTTAAAGGAGATTGGTGCTGAGTGAGAGGGGTTGTTTCTCCAGGAATGGGTGCTGAGAGTGAAACAGCCCCAGTTGCAGACAGGGCCCTGTAAAGCCTTCCACACCATCCTCCTCCTCCTCCCAGCATGGACAGCACATCCATTCCCTCCTGAGAGATGGGTACAGGCCTCAAGGAGGGAGAAACACCTTTCTGAAACACCTTTTGCCATTCTGAAACATCTACTTCCATTCTGGAACACCTTCTGCTGTTCTGAAACACCTTCACCCATTCTGAAACACCTTCACCCGTTCTGAAACACCTTCACCCATTCTGAAACACCTTCACCTGTTCTGAAACACCTTCTCCTGTTCTGAAACATCTTCTCCCATTCTGAAACAACTTCTCCCACCATGCCCAGCTCTGATTTCACCCCCCTTGCTGCACCAACTTTTCCTTTATATTATCCACCTTTATCCTCCTCCATGGCATGAAAGACTCATGTAGCTGAGATGAACCTAAACTTCAGTTGTGATGGGACAGTTATTGAGTAGAAATTCCTGTTTTTACCTATAATACAGAAAAGGTGATCCCTGAATTAGCCTCGTCTGTCCCACTCTCCTGTGAGCATCCCTGGTCTCTGTGTCTTTTGGTTAATCCAAGAAGGCACAGATATATTTTTTTGCAGTATCTCCACAGTTTATTCAACTCTTCCTGGGGAGAGGAGCTTAAATTCATGGAGTTGTGGAATGGTTTGTGTTGGAAGGGACCTTAAAGAGCATCTCATTCCAAAAGCGCTGGGGTGTTTTGAGCACAGAACATGTGGGATGCACAGAATTCCCCATGGAATATGGGAACTGCCAGTCCAGCTGTTCCAGAGCAGCTGGCTGCCCTTAACAGGGTGAGTTTGGGGGAGGAAATTCGGGATCCATCCCTGTTACCCACGATGAGGACATGGCTGCAGCCAGAGGAGCTGTGMCACCACCACCAACACCAAACTTGTCCCTGTCCCTCAGGGATCTCAGGTCACAGAGACAACCTCCCGATGGTAAAACACAGGCACAGCCTTTTCTAAAAGCAGAAATCTGTGACAGAGCCTTGCCTACGGAGCTGGTTTGGGACAGGGCGATGCCCAGCAGCTCTGATATCCCCCTTACCCTCTCCCCTTCCTTAAAGACACCACTCCCGCTGCCCGGAGCCTGCTTCGCTCCCTTCTTCCCTCAAATCGATGAAAATCGTTCGAAATTGAGTGAAAATTTGGTTATTTATGCAGAAAAAAGGTGAGCGGTTCCACGCTGCCACCTGCCGGGCACGGCTGGGAACTCAGCGGGGATGGGATGGGATGGGATGGGATGGGATGGGATGGGATGGGATGGGATGGGATGGGATGGGCATGGAAGGTTCAGGAAAGGAAAATTTCAAGGAGAAAGATGGGAAGGGAAGGGAAAGGAAGGGAAAGGAAGGAAGGGAAGGGAGGGAAGGGAAGGAAGGGAAGGAAGGGAAGGGGAGGGGAAGGGAAGGGAAGGGAAGGGAGGGAAGGAGGCAAGGAAGGGAAAAGGGAAGGGAAGGGAAGGGAAGAAGGAAGGAAGGAAGGGGAAGGGAAAGGGAAGGGAAGGAAGGGGAAGGGAAGGGAAGGGAAGGGAAGGAAGGGAACGGGAAGGAAAAGGAAGGGAAGGGAAGGGAAGGAAGGGAAGGGAAGGGAAGGGAAGGAAAGGGAAGGGAAGGGAAGGAAGGAAGGGAAGAAGGGAGAGGAAGGAAGGGAAGGGGGGAAGGGAAGGAAGGGGGGAAGGGAGGAAGGAAGGAAAGGAAGGAAGGAAAGGAAAGGAAAGGAAAGGAAAGGAAGAAAGGAAAGGAAAAAGGGAAAAGGAAAGGAAAGGAAAGGAAAGGAAAGGAAAGGAAAGGAAAGGAAAGGAAAGGAAAAGGAAGGGAAAGGAAAGGAAAGGAAAGGTAAGGAAGGAAAGGAAAGAAAGGAAAGAAAGGAAAGGAAAGGAAAGGAAAGGAAAGGATAAGGAAAGGAAGAAGGAAAGGAAAGGAAAGGAAAGGAAAGAGGAAAGGAAAGGGAGAAGTAAGGAAAGGGAAAGGAAAGGAAAGGAAAGGAAAGGAAAAGGAAAGGAAAGGAAAGGTTGTTGGAAACAGGAAGCTCGAGGGGCAACTTGATGCCTTGAGAGCCTCCCTGGCCATGGTAAAGCAGCCCCTGCTTGCAGCTGTGTCCCTCGATGACGTGCCCAATCGCTGTGGCTGGATGAGAACAAAACACAGAATTTATCCTAATTCTGCATTGTGGAATAAAATACTTCAGTGGGAAGGGAGCTAAAATGGCCATCTGGCCCAACTGCAGGGCCTTGAGGTGTGGCAAGGCAGGCCAGAGTTAAACGCCAGAGCAATGACAATCAAAGTGTGACATTATTTGGATGTCTGTGGCTTGTCCATCCCTCTGTGCCTCATCAATCTGAGCCCAGCAGTGGGAAAAAGGCAAAAACTGGGGGAAAACCAGGCAAAATTCAGGGGAAGAGAGAGAACTGGTTCAAACAGCCCAGCTAGGGGAGAGCATAGCTACAGACAGGGCTTTTGGGTGTAGCATTTTTGCCCTTATCCAGGGTGAACGGTCCAGCCCTTTCCCTCTTCTGCTGTGRTGGGGACACCTGGATTGTCCTTTCCCATGGTCAGTGACATCCCTGCTCTGAGGGCAGTGACAGGATGGGTCAAAGGCACCTTTGAAAATCAGTAAAATTCTGTGAATTTGAACTTTCTACCTAAGCCAAGATTAGAGAAATGAGTCACCTATCAGCTGCTCTCTCCTCAGCGTGCAGTCATCCCWAATCATCCCAACTTACACAAATAAAGCCAGGTATGATGTTTTGTCTTAGTGACAAGGCWGCTTTCCATTCCAGGCTCCTGAAAAACACACAAAAAGAGCTGAATTCAGAAACCAAGCAGCATGAATCACCCTCAGCAGACCCGTTTTATTTATTCCACCAGAGRGGCAACAAACACAAACTCCCCTGTGCTGGAGGTGGGCAGCCCGTGGGTCAAGCTTWGCACAAAAGCCCAATTTTAGGCAAAGCTCTGCGAGTTTGGTGCCTTGGCTTTGCTGTTGTAAACCATCTGCTCAGCTTCACTCCCAAACACCGGCGCTGGGAATCAATCACGGGGTTGCTTTTGGTTGATCCTTGTTTTGCTCGACTTCTCGGCTTTTAAGACTTCACGGCCCCGGGCTCAGAAGTGCGTGCCAAGAACTGCATCACATCGATAGCAACAAAACCCTGGCAAATTGGAGCTGGCCCTCGAAATCCATTAGTGCCCTCGGAAATTGGGGGGCTGGAAGCGTGGCAGTGGAAAAGGTAGGGCTTTGGTTTACATCTGTTGACATGAGGATCTCAGTTGCACCCGTTCTGAGGGGAACCGCGCGCGGCGATGAGTGAGGGGGTGCTCCGAGGGGGAATGGAAAAATCAGAGCTGGACCCCGCGTGGGAGCAATGCGCCGAGGTGCTGACAGCTTAATGAATAACTTGACTGTTATGACAGTAGGACACCTTGCAGTTCCAAGAGCAAATATTTGAAATCGTATGCAATGCAGGAAATGTAGAAATGTATGGGGAGAATACGCGGCTCGCCCCTATCGCCAACAGATGGGCCGTGTTTTCACTTCAGAGCTTTTCTTCTCTGCAGTCCTGACTTACTGGGGGTGAGAGTGAATCCACGGCTTGCAACTGATGACATAAAATGGAGCAGTGTATTAAAATCCCCTTTTTATGGTGGCCATATGGCTCAGGGGTTTTGGTAACAGTTAATTAAGAGATTTGCCTCTAGGCCCCCCCCCCTCTCTAAAGCTCCCTCCCCTCCCATTGCTGCTCTTGCCAGCCTATGTGGGAAAAATGGGGGTTAAAGGATGGATCTTCATGGATTTAGCTACACAAAAAAGAATTAAAATAAATATTCTGCTCTTCTACATTGTCAATTGCAGCTCCTGAAGCTTCGGTGGATTATGGAGGCAAAACCTTTTTCTTTTTGTCCAATGTTTTGTCTAAAATAAATTTTAGGGGTGACATTAAAAWGGGGAATTTGGGAGGATCTGGAAATTCCAGTTTGTGCCATGTATCAGTTTTGGGGACCTGGAGACTCCCTGTTCCAGGTTCATTTATCCTGACCCCATCATTCTCCATCATCCCCTATCACAGGTAAAACCAGCAGCCCCTTCCTAGWGAAATGGACCTGATCCCATCAAGAGTTACTTTTATTCTTTCTTGAGAATGATTGGGAATTCTAAAAATCCACGGAGTTTGTGATTTTCCTAAAMGATCAGTGGGTGATTATTAACTTTTGCAGACAGCTCAGACTTTGAACACCATTTTCTCCTTTAAAAGCAACTTCTTGATATGCAAGGAACCTGTTGGGATGTTTTCATTATGGAARCAATCCCCTCTCCAGCATCCTGTCCTAGGAAATTCTGTTTATTTTTACTTTAGCCATTTGTAGGCTGCATAAGGAACATGATATTTGCTCTGTTTCCAGTAAACAGCTCCTCAGGAGAGCTTTGTTAATGTTATCTATTAAAAAAACCAACCCCAACCAACCAAACCACTGAGTCTGGGAGCTGGAGGCAGCTGATTATTTAAAGCAGCTGAAAGAAAAGTCTGATTGACAGGAGGAAAGTGAAATGATGGAACTCCTCTGAAAGTTAGGGAATTAATGGGAAGAAACAAGAGTTGGTGATTGTAAACAAGTGCTGAAGGAATTTTGTGCTGATACAACTGAAGGGAATAATTTTGGGGAATGGATTTTCATTATTGAGTGGAATTCAGAAAAAAATTGCTAATAAAGAGAAAGAAATTGATAATAAAGAGAAATAAATCAACAACAAAGAGAAATAAATTAAGAATTAATAGAATCAAGACAATAATAAAAAGAATTAGTGCAGGAGGTTTGATTAAAGCAGATCTCTGCCTGGTTTAATTTTCATTTCCTGCTTTTGCCCACATCTCCCAGTCCATCTTTTGGAACTCAGCTTTCCAGCCCCACATCCAGGATTTCCTTGGGGAAGGACTGGTCCAGCCCAAGCGTTTCAGGGGAGCCTGGCAAGGTAATTGTGTGCTGCAGCTGTCAGGACTAATCACTCCATGGAAAGCAGGCCCCAGCAGTCGTGGTAGCCCCGGGGCAAGCAAAATATCAATTGGGCTACAAATCAAGAGAGCAGCATCCTCCTGGCCCATGAATCAGGGAAATGAGACGAGCAATTCAAGTGCTAAGTCAACATGGGCTGTGTAAACAGCACTTTGGAGAGGGGATTGCAGGGATTTYCTGCACAAAAGGCAGCTGGAAAGGAGAAGGAGAGCACATGGATGTTGGACAAATTAACTGGGGGAAAATAGCCACAGTTCTGATGCCTGTACAGGAATTCCAGCTCAGTGTTGGATCTGTTTTGGTATCATTTTTTTTTATAAAAGCTTTCATGCTTCATTTTTATTCATTTAGTCACAGATCTGAAGCAGAATGTAATATTCTAGGTTCCACTTGAACTCGATTTTATTCAAACTTTGGTTGTCTTTGCACACAGATTGATTTAGAGGCCAAAAATCCTGGAATCAGCTTTGCAGGGAAGAGCCCTCTAAGCAGGAAAATCCTTGTGGCAGTAAGGTCACAGATGGAACTTGGCTTTTTTGCCTGATTTTTTCCACCCCTTCATCCCAAGTTCCCATTTCAGAGCGTGAATCCAAACCAGAAGAAAGCTGCAAGGTAAATCCTGGGAATTTCCAGCAGCAGAAGGGTGAGGAGCTGTGTGGTACAAAGCAGCAGAGGAGAATTCCCAGCAGGTCCCATGGGATTTACTGGTCAAAAAAGACAAAAATAAGGGAAATTGGGCAACATCAAAATCAGTGCAGCAACCTCCCTGTGAGTTCAGSTGTCTCCAGGCTGTGGGAGCTCCTGCCCTCATCCAGACCCTTTCCAGGGAATTCTGGAGGCAGTGACATGGCCCAGAGGAGGAGAGCAGGATGGGATGGGCTATATCTGCCACCACTTCAGAGGGAGAGCTTTCTGAGAAGAATTTCATGGAAACATGGAATGATCTGGGCTGGGAAGGACAGGAAAGATCACCCAGTGKCACCCCTGCCATGGCAGGGACACKTTCCACRYTCCCAGGCTGCTCCAGGCCCTGTCCAGCCRGGRCTTGGACACTTCCATGGACCCAGGGGCAGCCAGAACTGCTCTGGGAATSKCATCCCAYCCCRTCTCCACCCTCACAGGGAAGAATTTTGCTGCAAAATCCCATCTATCCCTGTCCCCTGCCCGTGGGAYGCCATTCCCTGTGTTCTATCCCTCCAGGCCTTGTGAAAATCCCTCTCCGGCCTCCTTGCAATCCCAGTTTGGGCACTGAACACAGAACTGGAGGAAAAGACCCAAAAATCCCAAGCCCCAAGCTAATTCCAACCCAAAGCCAGTCAAGGGTGATGTTCTGTGCATGAGTGGCTTTGTTCAGGCTGGGCTTGGGGCTGGAGTGCTGAGAAGGGGCAGCTCCTGCCCCAGTCCCCTCCTCCAGCTCCATCTGAACCCCATCATTCCCTCTCTCCTGCCTGGCTGGCATCAGGGAGTCCCTTTCAAGGCAAATATTGCCCTTCACTCACAGGTGTGGATTGGGCAGGTATCAGTTTGGGGCTTGTCTGCCACCTGTGCCAGGCCCCACAAGGGTTCTCCCAGCGGAGCACTGATCATGGGATCCCAGAATTGTCCTTTTCAGCCCTTTTCACCGATATCTGGTCATTAAAATAATTTAATAATTATTCAATTAATTGAATAATTAGGTCTGCAAAGAGGACCTGGGAACTTATTGTTGTGGTGGATTGTGCAAGGCCTTGAAATAACAGACAGAAATAATTTGAAATATAAAATAATCGATATTAAGCATCCCCAAAGACACACACGGGTATCTCTCTCGAGATGCCCACACACACTCTCCATGGGGCAGAGGAGGGCACAGCCCATTTTTGTCTGGGCAGGTATCAGTTTGGGGCTTGTCTTATCTGCCACCCGCTCCAGGTCCCCGTGAGGGCTCTCCCGGTGGAGCACTGATTATGGGATCCATGAATCGCCATTTTCACCCCTTTTCACCGATATCTGGTCATTAAAATAATTGAATTATTATTAAATTAATTGAATAATTAGGTCTGGCAAGAGGACATTGGAACTGTCTCACTGGTGTGGTGGATTGTGCAAGGCCTTGAGGTAACAGAGAGAAATCAGCTGAAATATAAAATAATTGATATTAAGCATCCCCAAAGACACACACAGGTATCTCTCTCAAGATGCCCACACACACTCCCCATGTGGCAGAGGAGGGGCACAGCCCGTTTTTGTCTGGGCAGGTATCAGTTTGGGCCTTGTCTTATCTGCCACCTGTGCCAGGCCCCACAYGGGCTCTCCCAGTGGAGCACTGATAATGGGATCCCAGAATTGTCCTTTTCAGCCCTTTTCACTGATATCTGGTCATTAAATTAATTGAATTATTATTAAATTAATTGAATAATTAGGTCTGCAATGAGGACATTGGAACTGTCTTACTTTTGTGGTGGATTGTGCAAGGCCTTGAAATAACAGASAGAAATAATTTGAAATACAAAATAATTGATCTTAAGCATCCCCAAAGACACACACGGGTATCTCTCTCGAGATGCCCACACACACTCCCCGTGGGGGCAGGCAGAGGGGGGCACAGCCCGTTTTTGTCTGGGCAGGTATCAGTTTGGGGCTTGTCTTATCTGCCACCCACGCCAGGTCCCCGTGAGGGCTCTCCCAGTGGAGCACTGATTATGGGATCCATGAATTGCCATTTTCAGCCCTTTTCACCGATATCTGGTCATTAAAATAATTGAATAATTATTATCAAATTAATTGAATAATTAGGTCTGCAAAGAGGACATTGGAACTGTCTCATTGGTGTGGTGGATTGTGCAAGGCCTTGAGCTAACAGAGAGAAATCATTTGAAATATAAAATAATTGATTTTAAGCATCTCCAAAGATGCTTAATATCGGGTATCTCTCTCAGGATGCCCACACACACTCCCGGGGGGCAGGCAGAGGGGGGCACAGCCCGTTTTTGTTTGGGCAGGTATCAGTTTGGGGCTTGTCTTATCTGCCACCCGCTCCAGGTCCCTGTGAGGGCTCTCCCGGTGGAGCGCTGATTATAGGATCCATGAATCGCCATTTTCACCCCTTTTCACTGATATCTGGTCATTAAAATAATTGAATTATTATTAAATTAATTGAATAATTAGTTCTGCAACGAGGAAATGGGAACTGTCTTACTTTTGTGGTGGACTGTGCAAGGCCTTGAAATAACAGACAGAAATAATTTGAAATACAAAATAATTGATCTTAAGCATCCCCAAAGACACACACAGGTATCTCTCTCAAGATGCCCACACACACTCCCCATGGGGCAGAGGAGGGGCACAGCCCGTTTTTGTCTGGGCAGGTATCAGTTTGGGGCTTGTCTTATCTGCCACCTGTGCCAGGCCCCACAAGGGCTCTCCCAGTGGAGTGCTGATAATGGGATCCCAGAATTGTCCTTTTCAGCCCTTTTCATTGATATCTGGTCATTAAAATAATTGAATTATTATTAAATTAATTTAATAATTAGTTCTGCAACAAGGACATGGGAACTTATTGTTGTGGTGGACTGTGCAAGGCCTTGAAATAACAGACAGAAATAATTTGAAATATAAAATAATCGATATTAAGCATCCCCAAAGACACACACAGGTATCTCTCTCAAGATGCCCACACACACTCCCTGGGGGGCAGGCAGAGGGGGGCACAGCCCGTTTTTGTCTGGGCAGGTATCAGTTTGGGCCTTGTCTTATCTGCCACCCGCTCCAGGTCCCTGCGAGGGTCCTCCCAGCGGAGCACTGATTATGGGATCCATGAATCGCCATTTTCACCCCTTTTCACCGATATCTGGTCATTAAAATAATTGAATAATTATTCAATTAATTGAATAATTAGGTCTGCAAAGAGGACATTGGAACTGTCTCACTGGTGTGGTGGATTGTGCAAGGCCTTGAGGTAACAGAGAGAAATCATTTGAAATATAAAATAATCGATCTTAAGCATCTCCAAAGACACACACGGGTATCTCTCTTGAGATGCCCACACACACTCCCCGGGGGGCAGGCAGAGGGGGGCACAGCCCATTTTTGTCTGGGCAGGTATCAGTTTGGGACTTGTCTTATCTGCCACCCGCGCCAGGTCCCCGTGAGGGCTGTCCCGGCGGAGCGCTGATAACGGGATCCATGAATTGCCCTTTTCAGCCCCGCGCGCCGTGGGCAGCCAAGCTTTATCTGCAGCCTTAAGGAAGGAAAAGCAGAAACCAGCTAAAACCTTTTCTTTCCCCCCATTCTCMGATGTTCTGGAAGGCACTTTGGGAGATTAATATTGCGGCGGGGCCCTCCTCCTCCTTCCCCTATCCCCCAAAATCCCCGTTGCGACCGAGCTCGCTGATAAACTTCAAAATAAAAACAGATGTGGCAGGAAGAATGATTTATGGACTCCCCCATGTGCTCCTGTTTCTACGTAATGCCAGGGTTTTGGGGCTTTTTTTTGGTTTATTGTCCACTTAGAATTATTCAATCTATTCCTGCTTCCAAATATGAACAGGAAGAGAGGTGGGAACAASACCCAGAGCTAAAAACATGAGCATGAGGAGAGTTCAGCACTGCAGAAATGAGGTYGGAAGTGCCAGAAATCCAAAGTGGTGGCTGRACATCACAGATGGGAAYAAACAGGGAAAGGAAGGAAGAGAAAGGGGGAAAAAATCAGGAAGTTTCAATTAAATTTAAAAATTGCAAAAAAGAAACTCTGTATTGGTCAATAAACAGCAAGTGAATGAAACTGGGACAAATGGGAGTGAGGGGAAAATGCAGTGAAAAAAAATAAATTGGAGATGTGAAGATATGAGATCCATTCCAGGATCTTCCAGTTCTTCGCAGTCACAGGTGAAGACATAAAAAGTGMMTTTGGYGAAGCTTGGAGCTCAYACTAAGCAGGGAAATGAGGTTTGGGAGCATAAATTCATCTTTTTTGAACAATCTTGGGATAGTTGTAATTTGGAAAGCTTCACTTCATATGTCTTAAACGGGAGCTGATAATGCTAATTACTGATAWCTGGTCATTAAAATCTGCAATAAATAATTAGGTCTGAAAAGAAGACATGGGAATTGTCTTATTGTTGTGTTGGGTTGTGCAAGGCCTTGAGGTAACAGAGAGAAATCWGTTYAAATAWAAAATAWTCMATATTAAMCATCCCSAAAGACATACATGTGTATCTCCATCAGTGCCCAGGTAAATAATTAATAAATTAAATGTATAAAAAGAGATTTTGGTGTAGAAGAGAGGCTTGAACTTGGGGGAATGCTCGTCCCAAGCCGTGATTTTGGTGCTGGAGCAGCCCCCGTGCATTTCTGCCTTTCTAGCATTTCATGCCTGTTTTCACTCAAGTGTTTATTTCTATAAACAGACCTAACCTTAGAAAACAATATAATGACATCCTTCCTGGGGGAGCAGGGGGGCAGGAGTTTCCTCCAATTCCTCCGGAGCGTTTCCGCCGGGTTTTGATTTTCAATAATCCGAGGGGTAAACGGCCGCTTTTGAACTCTGCCCTCTGCCCTTTTTATTTGGCAACCTGGGCAAAGATCAAGCCCGGAGTCAAAAGTGTCAGCAAAAATGGCTGGGATTTGGGAGTGCTTCCCTTTAGGAAAGGCCTCGTGATTATGTTTACAGAATTCATTACAAACTRGGGGCCCAGATTAAAAGCAAATGTCTAAGTGTCCTGTGGGGAATTGCAGGCTTGGGGATGCAGCTTCTGAGGGATTTGTGGGATCTGGAGGGGMTTGGGAGCACCCCCAGGAAAAAAGGGGTGCTGGAGGTGAGGTGGGGACGGGGGGTCATTGAATGCAGTGGAGCTAAAGTGAGGAAAAAAGAGGCAAAAAAAGGGATTTCGCCATTTTAAAACCAAGACTAAGAATGCAGGATGGAGCAGCTCAAAGTGGAGACACGGTTCTGGAAATATCTGATCATGGAGYAATCCCTGGTGAAGGGAAACCAATCCTGGTGTGAAACTGGAACAGTCCAAGGCAGAGAGACTTCACCAGAAAATGTTGAAAACAGCATGGTGTCAAAATCTGTACCTCTAAAACAGAGAGATTTCACCAGAAAACATTGAAACCACCCCTTTATCAAAATCTGCACTTCTAAACCAGAGATTTCACCAGAAAATGTTGAAACCAGTGCTTTACCAAAATCTGCACTTCTAAACCAGAGATTTCACCAGAAAATGTTGAAAACAGCATGGTATCAAAATCTGTACCTCTAAAGACAGAGATTTCACCAGAAAATATTGAAACCAGTGCTTTACCAAAATCTGCACTTCTAAAACAGAGAGATTTCACCAGAAAATGTTGAAAACAGCATGGTATCAAAATCTGTACCTCTAAAACAGAGAGATTTCACCAGAATACATTGAAACCACCACTTTACCAAAATCTGCACTTCTAAACCAGAGAGATTTCACCAGAAAATGTTGAAACCAGCGTGGTATCAAAATCTGCACTTCTATAACAGAGATTTCACCAGAAACTGTTGAAACCAGCATGGTATCAAAATCTGCACTTCTATAACAGAGATTTCACCAGAACATGTTGAAACCAGCATGGTATCAAAARCTGTACCTCTAAAGACAGAGAAATTTCACCAGAARATGCTGAAAACAGCATTTTACCAAAATCTGCACTTGCAGTCTCATTCTGAACACATGGAAGAGCCATTTAGCAGCACGATCTGCACAAAAGGACAAAGCAGCTCCTGAGTTATTTATTCCCAGTTCCTGCTGCTCCATCCCAAGGCAGCAGAGCAATTTTGCCATCCCACCTCCCGCTCCTGGTGCCCCAAAGCCTCTGTGCCACAGAGCCAAGGCTCAGATGATGCTCCAGGAGTGCCACATCCCTGTGGGTCATGGAATGGCATMTTTCATTCTGAGGGAGGAGCTGGGAACACCAGAGAGGCAAATAATTTAAACAGGTCCCTTTTCTTCTGCAAGAACCTCGTGGTAATTGCTGCTGACAGGGCTCCTCTGCAGCAGTGGGGGCTCAGGAAGAGCTGGAAACCATCTCAGAGCTGATTAACACGAGGTGTTATCACAGGGAGCCCCTCTCCACATCCAGCATCAGCCYCAGGGAGCTCGTGGGTATTCACTGATTTGGGATGGGGTGAGGAGGAAGTGGGTGAAAAGCAAATTGTTTGAAGTTGGTTCCTGAAGCGGCTGGAGATAACTTGAAGGGTTTTTTTTTTTGGTTATAACTATTTTTTTGGTTTTAACTAGTTTTTGGTATTAACTATTTTTTGGTTATAACTATTTCGGTTCAGAGTTATTTGTGACAGCACTTGGGGAATTAAAAGGTTTTTTAATTTTTTACTGAGGTTTCCAGGATGTCAGTGGTGAAGGCAGAGTTATTCCCAGTGCTTGGYATCCTTTGGAACAAAACTGCTTTGGATATCCCTGACAAGCCTGACACAGGGAACGTCCTGAAAAACCTCTTGGAATTTCCTTAATTACTGATATTACTGATTAGCCMCTTGGAATRTCCTTAATTYCTGATATCAGTAATTGCCTTAATTACTGAGATCAGAGAATGACAGGTTTGGGTTGGAAAGGACCTTAAAACTCATCTCATCCCCTGCCATGGTCAGGGACACCTTCCACTATCCCAGGATGCTCCAAACCCACCCAGCCTGGCCTGGGACACTTCCAGGGATGGGAAAACCACAAGGTCTAAGAAAAAAAAAATCTAAATAAAAAATAATTCCTCTTTCCATGTTTAAATTCTTCTGTACAACCCCCAAGAACCACTGATCCATGTGGAACTGAAGCATCACCTCCATCTGGATTTTTCTCCAATTTCTGCTAACAATCTCTCCACATTTCACTCAATTTAGCAACTTTGGCTTTGCCTTGAATATTTTTTTTATTTCATTTAAGCAAAATGGGCAATGGCAGAGCCCTGGGGGGATCTTTAATGGGTCACTCATCCATCAGGGTCCTGGGCTGGGGGCTGTTTGTGCTCTCCCCAGAGCTGCTGGGAAATGGCCAACAATTTCCAAGGATATCTTTGGATTTCACCTCAGCCTGGCTGTCAAACTCTGTGTATTTTTCCAACGTCAAGCAGGTTTTAAGATGGAGGAAGGAGATAATGGGATGATAAAAAGGCTCGAGCAATTTAAAGGTAGCTTTTAAAACATTATACACAGCGCAGGAGAATTGACTTTTCCCCCAAATTTGCAGCAGAACACGTATTTAGAGTGGGCCAGGAGCAGATTTTCATAAAGAAAATATATGTGAGCATGTCCCAACTGCACATGAACAACACCCACCCCACCATGTGCTGCTGCATTTTTGTTGGTTTTATTTTTTTTTTTTTTTCCTCTCCAAGGCGTCTTTTCAACTTTCTTTTCTATCAGCTTGTAAAACATGATTTTTATTCTTCCTTTAATGGCCTGGGCTAATTACTCCTGGTGACCTTTGACCTTCAAGTGCCTTCATTTATGGTAGCACATTCCTTTCAACAGAAACATATTGGGTTTTTTTACAGGGTGCTGATGCCTGGCCTGGCAGCCCAAAGCTCCAAACCCAACAGCATCCATGGAACAGCCTCGTCTGGGAGCCAAAAGCATCCTCCAGCTTTCTCCTAAACATTGCCAACGTTTCACCTGGGCACAAATACCCATTTTTTCATTCCATGTTAAGATTCTGATGCTGATTTGTCAGGGAAAATGCCTAAATTTGGAAAATTGGGAAGGCATGGCAGTGGAGCAAAGATTAAAAAAATCTGGTACAAAAAATCCCTGGAGGTCCAAGGCCAGCTTGGAGCATCCTGGAATAGMYGAAGGTGTTCCTGCCCARGGGAGGGGGTGGAAAAATTGAATTTTAAGYTCCCTTCCAGCCCAAACCATTCCATGGTTCCCTTGGTTTAATGCACCAAATTTCTGAGGAGGGCTGGCTCTGTTGGTTCAGTGACACAACACATTCTAATCTCATTTAGTGAGAGATCCCTGCATGATTCCCACTCATTATCACATTTCAGGGAAGAATTTTAGTGCTCATCCCTTCCCCAAACAGAATTCTGCTTCCAAGGATTTAAAATCCAAGCAGAAAAAAAAAAATTAAAACATCTTTAAAAATGTAAAAAAATTTTAAAAAAAACTTTGAAAATACAGGCATGGCCTAAGGTTAATTCCAAAACTAGAATTCAGCAGAATATTCTGCTGGAAACACAAAGGACTTCCAAAAAATGCATGGAATTAAAAAAAAAATAATCCAGAATCCTGAAYGATTGTGTYCAAACAAGGAATTAGGGGTGGGCTCATGGCTGGGGAAATTGGTTGGGTTGAAAGTTGTTCTTTCTGGCTTAACCTCTCTCTGATCTTGGACAAATTGCTCAAAATTTGCAACTGGAAATTGCTGAACTTTCTGGCCTAATTCAGAAAATCACAGGAGCCCCAGATTAACATAAAATTTAGGTCTGTTCAGAAAGATACTTGTGCACYTGTCGGAGCTGGAGAAGAAGAGCTGAATTGGGGTTCCTGTCCCAGATTATTTTATGTGAAAACCTTGCATGAGGAGGAGCAGGAACATTAAACACATCAAAGCTGCTCAGATGCTGCTGCGAGCACGGGAGAACCCAGCCAGGCAGTTTCTAAGTGGACATGATGCTGTATAAAAAAAAGAAAATTATTCTTTGTCAATCACCATTTACCCTGAATCTGCCAAGCAAACCCCAAAAATGTTTGGGTTTTTTTTCTTTTTTTTTTTTTTTTGTTTTGTTTTGTTTTGGCTTTTTTTGGGGTTTTTTGGGGGTTTTTTGGTGTGATTTTTTTTTGTTTGTTTGTTTTTTGTGGGGGGGGTTTGGTTTTTTTTTTGATTTTTTGTGTGTGGTGGTTTTTTTTGTTTGTTTTTTTATGGGGGGGTTTTTGCTTTTATTTGGATTTTTTGTGTGTGGGTTTTTTTTGTTTGGTTTTTTGTAGGGGGTCTTTTGGGTTTTTTTTGATTTTTTGTGTGCGGTTTTTTTTTTGGTTTTTGTTTCTTTGGTTTTTGGTGATTTTTTTGTTTTTTTTTTTTTTCATTTTTGTTTTTTTTTTCCAGATATGCCCTCAACTGAACACTTGAGGAAAGAAGAGGAAGAGTCCCCCAGAAAATGAATGTACTCCTAGGTGTTTTGCAGTAGTTACATCGTTCTCCTGATAAGCCTTTAAGCTTTTGGGTTATTTTTCTTGGGTCTTTTTGGGTTTTCCCTCCCTCCCCTGCACTAACAGAGCCGCTCAGAGCYAGCCCATTTACTCGCTCCGTTGTCAACGCATCTGGACATCTTGTCAAAACAATATAATTTTACTTTGTAACTTTCTGACACTGGTATTTATTGCACCTGTCTCTGCTCATGATTTATGACTTGTCTGGTGAGTATTACTCCACAGCCCCGAGTTTACAATAGCAGATAAGTGAAGCATTTGAAGTCCCGACTGGGCTGCAGATTTAGAGATGGAGATTTGTCTCCCCTCCTCCTCCAAAAAAATAAAAAAGGGAAATTAAGATGAGCGTTTRCACCCGTTTTTCTGGGTGGTAAAAATCAAGAGTATCAAAAGTTCTTTGAAAAGAGGAAGGGGAAAAAAAAAGAGAATAATGGTGCTGTGTCTATTAGGAGTGAAATGATCTTTGCTTTGCAGAGGAGGGCGTTGTTTTAATTAATCAATATCTGATTATCTGGGCAGCATTTTAACACCCAGGGCTGTGTTGGTGCTGAGGATATCAGCATTTTGCCAATGCCAGCATTCAGACATTCTGACTTTTTATTATTTTATTATRATTTATTTTATTATWTATATATWTTATATATTTWTATAMAATATATATTTTATTATTTTATTATTATTATTTTATTATTATTTATAACATTTCTTTTGGGATAAAATTCTCTCCTACTTAACACTGAAACACCAGGGCCAAATATATAAAATCTAAACTTCACCTGCCTGAACAACCCCACTGAACAAAGTGGGTTTATTCACTCKCAGGAGAGTGAAGGAGAAGCTGTTGTAGATATGACTTTAAATATTTGATAAAAGTCACAATTTTGCCTTGTAAATAACCCCATTTTGCTTTTCTCCTTTCCTTTTAGATAACCTAAATTTGGGGCCTTAATAACTTGACAGTATCCCTAAAAATATGGCATTTTTGCAAGGAATTTATTATTCTATTGCTGTTAGAGCAGGACTTTCAGATTTCCCAGATTTTCAAACAAATCCCCAGTCCAGGTCCTTTTCCAATSTGGTTTCATTGCAGAAGGAGCACAAAAGCATTGGAACAGTTTGTTTTTTTCCATAGAAATCATGGAAGAAACCTTRCCATAAATCTCATCCAAGCCAAAGTAACCTGTAAAAGTGGGAATTCAGGGAATTCTCTGAATTTCCAAGTCAGGGAAAATTGTTCTGTAAACGTTTTCATTTGTCAATATTTCCTTGGATTTGAGAGGTGCTGGACAGGGGTGAGATTCCCTTTGATAGGAATTGGGGGAAAGTCAGGAGCTTTAAAATCTGGAGGGAAAACTCCTTGGGATTTTTTATCTCTGGGATTCCCTTCACTGATCTTGTGATAGGAATTGTGTGGAAAGCAGGGAATGTGAGCGCTGAAAGGAAAACTAAAACTCCTTGGGATTTCTCTCACTGGGATTCCCTGCACTGATCCTGTGATAAGAATTGGGTGGAAATCAGGGAATGTGAGCCCTGGAAGGAAAACTTTGGATTTTTATCAGTGGGGTCCCTGCACTGATCCTTTTGTAGGAATTGGATGGAAATACGGGAATGTGAGCCCTGGAAGGAAGACTCCTTGGGATTTATATCAGTTGGATTCCCTGCACTGATCCTTCTATAGGAATTGGGTGGAAATCAGGGAATGTGAGCCCTGGAAGAAAAACTCCTTTGGATTTATATCACTGGGATTCCCTATACTGATCCTGTAACGGGAATTGAGTGGAAATCAGGGAATGTGAGCTCTGGAAGGAAAACTCCTTGGGATTTCTATCAGTGGGATTCCCTGCACTGATCCTGTGATAGGAATTGAATGGGAATCATGGAGTGTGAGCTTTGAAAGGAAAACTTGGGATTTCTCTCACTGGGATTCCCTTCACTGATCCTGTGATACGAATTGGGTGGAAATCAGGGGCTTTAAGCTCTGGGCAGCTCTAGAAGCAAAACCAAGGACTTTTTTCCCCCAAGCATTTTTCATTGTTCAAGTTGACAATGATACAGAAAATCCCTCTTTTTTTTAATTTTTTTTTGCAGGATTCATGGCAAACACTATTCTGTAACATCACGCAAATATATTCCTGATGTATATCATGGAATATATTCTGGAATACCACGGAAAAGAGACAAAATCCTGGCTGCCCAAGGCTGCTCCTCCCCAAAGCAAAGCCCGCCGGGTCTCCTGCCCCAAACCTCGCACATTCCCGGCTCCTTTGATGGATTGCCAAGGAAAACACCGGGCAGGCATCAACTGTGCTGCTGCCATGGCGATGCAGCACGCGGGGCAGTGGGTGCAGAGATTTCCATCAACAGGCCTTGAACAAAAGCCTTGATTCAGTGGCCAGCCCGYGGCTTGGGTGCTCCTGGGCTTTAGCAGGAGCTCANAGGTGCTGGACAGGGGTGAGATTCCCTTTGATAGGAATTGGGGGAAAGTCAGGAGCTTTAAAKTCTGGAGGGAAAACTCCTTGGGATTTTTTATCACTGGGATTCCCTTCACTGATCCTGTGATGGGAATTGAGTGGAAATCAGGGAATGTGAGCGCTGAAAGGAAAACTAAAACTCCTTGGGATTTCTCTCACTGGGATTCCCTGCCCTGATCCTGTGATAAGAATTGGGTGGAAATCAGGGAATGTGAGCCCTGGAAGGAAAAGTTCTTGGGATTTTTATCAGTGGGATTCCCTGCACTGATCCTTCAATAGGAATTGTGTGGAAATCAGGGAATGTGAGCCCTGGAAGGAAAACTTTGGATTTCTATCAGTGGGGTCCCTGCACTGATCCTTTTATAGGAATTGGGTGGAAATCAGGGAATGTGAGTTCTGGAAGGAAAACTCCTTGGGATTTTTATCACTGGGATTCCCTTCACTGATCCTTCAATACGAATTGAGTGGAAATCAGGGAATGTGAGTTCTGGAAGGAAAACTTTGGATTTCTATCACTGGGATTCCCTTTACTGATCCTTTTATAGGAATTGAGTGGAAATCAGGGAATGTGGGCCCTGGAAGGAAAACTCCTTTGGATTTATATCAGAGGGATTCCCTGAACTGATCTCTTGATAGGAATTGGGTGGAAATCAGAGAATGTGAGCCCTGGAAGAAAAACTCCTTTGGATTTATATCACTGGGATTCCCTATACTGATCTTGTGACAGGAATTGAATGGAAATCAGGGAATGCGAGCCCTGGAAGGAAAACTTCTTGGGATTTTATCAGTGGGATTCCATTCACTGATCCTTTTATAGGAATTGGATCAGGGAAATCAGGGAATGTGAGCTCTGGAAGGAAAACTTTGGATTTTTATCAGTGGGGTCCCTGCACTTATCCTTTGATAGGAATTGGGTGGAAATAAGGGAATGTGAGCTCTGGAAGGAAAACTTTGGATTTCTCTCACTGGGATTCCCTGCACTGATCCTGTGATACGAACTGGGTGGAAATCAGGGGCTTTAAGCTCTGGGCAGCTCTAGAAGCAAAACCAAGGACTTTTTTCCCCCAAGCATTTTTCATTGTTCAAGTTGAAAATGACACAGAAAATCCTTCTTTTTTTTTTTATTTTTTTTTTGTTGCAGGATTCATGGCAAACACTATTCTGTAACATCACGCAAATATATTCCTGATGTATATCATGGAATATATTCTGGAATACCACGGAAAAGAGACAAAATCCTGGCTGCCCAAGGCTGCTCCTCCCCAAAGCAAAGCCCGCCGGGTCTCCTGCCCCAAACCTCGCACATTCCCGGCTCCTTTGATGGATTGCCAAGGAAAACACCGGGCAGGCATCAACTGTGCTGCTGCCATGGCGATGCAGCACGCGGGGCAGTGGGTGCAGAGATTTCCATCAACAGGCCTTGAACAAAAGCCTTGATTCAGTGGCCAGCCCGAGGCTTGGGTGCTCCTGGGCTTTAGCAGGAGCTCAAAAATGGGGAATTTACTCTTGAGCTGGCTGAGAAATTCCAAATCTTGATTCCTTCAGGGAAGAAGGCACACCTCGGCTTTTTTTTTTTTTTTTTTTTCCTGGTCCAAGAGTGATCTTTTCAATTCTTCCTTGCCCTTTAAAATGAGAAATACCAAGGCTGGCTCTAAGAGTGGTGTTAATGGCTAATTAATAGCTAATTAATAACCAATAACTTATAATCAGCAGTAGTTAATGGCTAATTTGGAGATATCTCCAAATGTAGGTTCAGGSGATCCATTTGGATTCTCCCCTCACCAAAATCGCTGCTTTAKAACACTGCAAAAATGTTCTGACATTTCACTCTCAGAGGARAGAATGTCTGTACATAAAGCTGATTAAATTCATATTTATTACATATTAAATGATGCATTTTTATCATCTGAGAGCCTTTTTGGTGCTTGAAAGGGCTGAAATACAGAAGATTTTAACAGAGAAAATAGAAAAGGGAGAAGATTTCCCTTTCTGTGTACAGCTGCTGRACACAGAATTGTGCCTTCATTTCTATTTGAATTTTCAGCAATTTGACTCAGTCTTCYAGGTCTTTTCCAATTAAATGATTCCATGATTTCTGAGTCAACCTATCCAAAAACACTTTCAGATTTTTTTTTTCCACTCAGAATCGGCATTTTGTGGGACAATTTATTGTGTTTGAGCTGATCTGAAGCTGTCCTTGCAAGTCAGAAGTGGCTATTTCAGGTTTAAAAACAGAATTTTGGGGTTTCTTGGCTGAATTTTCCTGTCAAGGGATGTGCACGGGACTACTGCATTTAGAAAGAAAAACTAACATTTCATTATCTTACAGAGCCCCGAAGGCAGAATGAAAATGATGGTAAAATAAGGAACTTCCAGATTGTTTACAGATTTCCATCCAATGAGAAATACATTTTCAGTCACTTAGAGCAATTAAATTACACATCCTGATAAACAAGCAGGAATTAAGTGAAATTTTATACAAAGTTTAAATGAAACTCAGATCTTTTCAAACCTGCCTTGGGAGACTTGGTGAAACACCACCCACTAATGGTTCTTTATGTTCTGAAAATTAAAAGTTCTCTTCTAGAAATCAGAAAGAAGTTGGGTTTCTGTTTAATTATGGCAAAGATGGGACAAAAATACTGAATTTTTGTTCTTTGTTGTTCGACCAAGCCCAGGTGGGTGATGGGAGGCACCYTCCCTGACCTTCAGAAGGAAGAACAATTGGAATAAACACATTCCCAACAGGTCAAGGTGGTATCAACCAACAATTGGAAGGGACAGAAAACTTCAACCTTCAGTCCTTAAGAGAGGCTGAGCTGTTCCYTGGATGAGTTATTCCAAGATTCTGCACCTTGTGGAAGTCCTTAATCCTTCCTTGAAACAAATGCCKGTGGATAAAACTCCTGGCAGATTTGCTTTGCTCCAGCTCACCCTGTGTTATCACTGGGATGGGGAAAG
>NDFG01000090.1:419050-443522 GCA_002167245.1 Sporophila hypoxantha
CGGATCGCAGCAAAATTTCCATATTCTACATTCCATATTCTGAAATTCCATATTCCCATATTCCCTATTCCATTTTCCCATAACCGATCAATCCCTATTCATATTCCATTTCCATTATTCCATATTCCATATTCCATATTCCATATTCCATTATTCCATACTATCCAAAATTCCATTTTCCATTTCCTATGCATTTTCCATATTCCATTTTCATAATCCATAATCCCTATTCCGTACTTTCCATATTCTCTATTCCATTTTCTATATTCCATATTCTCATTTTTCCACTTATTCCATAATCCATTTATTCCCTATCTCCATATTCCACTATCCATATTCCAAAATTCCATATTCTCCATATTGCCATATTCCAAATTTCCAATTTTCCATAATCCATATCCCCTATTCCATTTTCCATATTTCCATATTCCCTATTCCATATTATCCATTTTCCATAATCCATAATCCCTATTCAATTCCATTCCATTTCCATATTCCAATCCATATTCATATTCCATATTCCATTCCTAGTTTGAATGCCTTGAGCATCCGGATGGAATCTTTCCCCATCCAGTGATAACACAGGTGAGCTGGAGCAAAGCAAATCTGCCAGGAGTTTTAATCACTGGCATTTGTTTCAAGGAAGGATGAAGGACTTCCACAAGGTGCAGAATCTTGGAATAACTCATCCAGGAACAGCTCAGCCTCTCTTAAGGACTGAAGGTTGAAGTTTTCTGTCCCTTCCAATTGTGGTTGATACCACTTGACCTGTTGGGAATGTGTTTATTCCAATTGTTCTTCCTTCTGAAGGTCAGGAGGGTGCCTCCATCACCCACCTGGGCTTGGTCGAACAACAAAGAACAAAAATTCAGTATTTTTGTCCATCTTTGCCATAATTAACAGAAACCAACTTCTTTCTGATTCTAGAAGAGAACTTTTTTAATTTTCAGAACATAAAGAACCATTAGTGGGTGGTGTTTCACCAAGTCTCCCAGGCAGGTTTGAAAAGATCTGAGTTCATTTAAACTTTGTATAAATTTCACTTAATTCCTGCTTGTTTATCAGGATGTGTAATTTATTGCTCTAAGTGACTAAAATGTATTTTCTCATTGGATGGAAATCTGTAAACAATCTGGAAGTTCCTTATTTTACCATCATTTTCCATTCTGCTTCGGGTCTGTAAGATAATGAAATGTTAGTTTTTCTTGTCTAGATCCTCAGCAGGGCTGGATTTGATCCAGTGCATGAGGCCTGGTGGAGCTTTCCCTGGAATTAAAGCAGAGCATCCAGGCCCCCATCTGGAACTGGCAGCTGCTCCTGGACACATCTGGCAGGTCTGAACCTCCTCACCAGGCTGGGCAGTTAAATCCAGCTGCTCTGAGGGCCTGGCAGCTCGGGATGGGATCTGGGAGGGAGAACATCAGGCAAGTCCAAGACATTTTGGCTCCGCTCCCTTGGTGGCTCTCAGCGGATTCTGGCTCCACTCACACCCTCTTCCAGGTAGGATAAATTATGCAAGCCCACAGCCCTTCCATTTCTCCRGGAGATAATGAGCACGAGTCAATTCTTTCCACAAAAACCGGGGGAAAATCACATTGCTGCTCGTGCTTTACCAACTCAACCCTTGGGTTGCCAAGCCCGTGACATCATCACTGGCAGCATCCAAGGCTCCAGATTAGAAGTAGCCCAATGACATCACCCTGCCCGTGTCTATCTAACAGATGGTTTCTGTATATTGTGTAATTTTAGATCATTATTCATGCTTTGGGTCGGTATAATTCAGGAAGTGCAAAAATTGCCAAGAAAAATTGACCTGGAACTAGTTCAAAGCGACTCAATAATTTTATTGATTAGACTCCTTAGCTTTCATTTTGCAGCAGAGCCATCATGAATCATCGATACACAACAATATCTGAATCACTTCTCCCCGAGCTGAATTAAGTGCTCCAAAACAAGGTAAGCTTTGAAGGCCTTCGAGCTGRTGGAAAACAAGATAGCCCAGATGATTTGCTGGCCAGCCCTGAAAGGGGGCCAGGAGCTATTTACTGAGGCAAGTGGTTTGTTTGAACTGGAGTTTTATTTATTTTCATATTTTACTTGTTGACTTCATCTCCGCCTTCAGCTCAAAGGCTCGGCGGGGACGTGTTTGAACCAACGGGAACGTGGGCCAGAAAGAGCCTTCTGAGAGGCCTCAGCAGGCACTGAGATAAAGCCCCAAATCCTCGTGGAGGAAGGGGGAAAAAAATGAAAGGAAGGGGGTAAAAAATGCTGGGGAGGCTTTTTATTCCAGAGGTTTARGTGGAAGGGCAGCCATGCAGAACGCTCCGTGTGAGGGCAGCGGGAGGGAAGCTCTGCGTGGTTGGGCTCGGGTAAACACATCTGCCAGAGGCTCCTGAGCACTCAGGGGTGCCTTTGGGATGTGCCACGGGGCAAAGGTTCCTTTGTGAGCCACCCCAAAGTCAGCTCGAATCGGGGATTTGAGAAAATCTTGAAAATTGGTGMTTTTTTTAAAGAGAAAATTTCAGAAAAAGCACAATCTTCTCTCAAGTTACTCCACCATCGGCTCCCAGGGGTCTTCTGCCTCCAAAACACGTCCTGAGGYTGTCTCTGGGGATACTGGAACAGGTCCCCTGTAGTGAATCCCTAAATGCCTTGAGGAATGTCCCAAATCCACGTTACCAGTGTTAAACAGAACTAAAGCAGAACACGAGGATTTGGGTGGAAGAGAGACCAAGTCTGGATCACAGGAGGAACTGGGAGCAGCTCAGCTCCTTCCTTCTGGAGCWCAACCAGATCCTGAACAAATCTCAGCCTTGCAGGAACATCTGAAGGAAARATCCCAGTCTTGGCAGTGATTTCCTGTCATGGATGTGCTGATCCCAATTAATTGAGTCTGGGAAAGTGTCCTGGGAAGGAACACTGGGAATTACAGAAACCAAAGGAGTCCTGCAGCCTCCAGATCCATCCATGGACTGCTCCATGGTCTGGCCCAGCAGAAGGAAAGCAGTTTTGGGGCCTTCTCTTTCCAAAAAAAGAGTAAAATCAGAGACTTTCTAAACCTTACTTTCCCAGTTCCTCTGGGATCTGACTTGGTGTTCTGTCACAGCTTGCACTGAGAGTCCTGGAGGCTGTGGAGGTGCCAACTTGGGCTTGGTGAAAGTGGAAGATCAAACAATTGAAATAAAAAGATCTGAGTTTAGTTTTTAGACCTTATTCCATGCCATAGGCAATGCTTGAATAATGCTCCTTTACAAGTGTGCAGTCTTTCGGAAAGGGAAAAAAAGATACAACYAATGCCAGGTTTGTCATTTACCTCTCTGGATTTTTCCTTTTTGTTGAACAGGATAAACCATTGGGTTGTAAACATGGTACCTTAACTGGACTGTTTTCAAAATAAAATACTCAAAATCCTTGCTGATAGCAAGATCTTCCACWAACTGAAGATATTTTTGCCTTTGATTTTCAGGAACACCAGGAAAACCTCTTACCCTAACCAAAAAATCTTTAACCTGCCCAAGACCRACAATTTTCATGCCCCTGGTGATCTCATTTCATCATTTTCTTGATGCCCTCCTACCCAAATAGTCTGGCTTGCAATTCTAAYTATTTAGGGAAGACATCCTCATTTAATTAAAACCTTKATGGGGGAAAAATCTGGCCTTGCCTTTCCAGTCTGAGAGGGCTTTTCCAACATGAAGGATTCTKTAWTTCTACCAGCTCTCTTTATRCCTTCATTTTATGTTTWAAAACACTYAAGCCCATTTGTAGACAATATTAAGCTTATAAGCTCAAGCATATTCTCCTGGTGATTTTCTTATCCAAATCTTTATGAAGATTAATCATAATAGCCATAAATGTGTCCTGAGAAAATATCCTGCCTCCAACAGGAGAAATAATGGAAATATTCTCTAAGATTAATATTTTTATTAAGAGTTAATATTGGTTACTGAGAAAAAATTTCTAGTCTTCTGTTTTTTGGGGTTTTTTTTTGTTATCTGGTTATTTCTTTTCTGTTATTTTTGCCAGCTGTTCCCCAATAAGAAAACTCCTTTCCTCCTTCCTGATTTCAACAAACAAGAAATCTGTGGTGATCACTCTGTAATTCTGTTTTCTTTCAAAGCTCGTGCATTAAGTACTTTCCCTCAAGCACTTCCAGGCTGGATCACATCCCTGTCTGAACATCCCACTTCAGGAAGGGGGGAAAAGCCTGCTGACATTTTCCTTATCAGTTTGGAGAGGATTTTTGCAATATTTAACCCAGTGCACGGAGGAGACAGCCTGGATTTGGAGGAGGATGGCCGCAGATAAGAAGCTTCCCTTGGCTCTCTTTGCCAAACCTCAGAGCACGCTGAGGATTATTTGCTTTATTTAACGTCCTCTCTTCYTTTCCCTGCTCTTAAAGGAGAAAATCATGCTTGAAAAAACAACGTTATAGATACTTTATACATCCCTAAATTTGCTATTCCTAAGGAATCTCTGGCCAGCTGGAAGAGGGAAGGTGCTGTTGCCCAGTTCTCCAGCAGTGAGAATTAGAGAATCCTTCAGGTTGGAAAAGCCCTCTCAGACTGGAAAGGCAAGGCCAGATTTTTCCCCCYTGAAGGTTTTAATTAAACAAGGACGTCTTCCCTAAATATTTAGAATTGCAAGCCAGACTATTTGGGTAGGAGGGCATCAAGAAAATGATGAAATGAGAGCTCTGCTCCCTTGCACTGGAGCAGAGATGGATTGGCTGGAGCCAGGAGGGAGCACTTTGTCTCCCAAATCCCTGGGTGGAAGTTGGTTTTTCCTGCCAGCCTGCGATTGATTGAGTCATCACAGGTCAGCGATGGCTGTGGGTAAATATTTCCTTGGAAGACGTCAGCCTTTGGAAAACAGCACAATAAATAATAAATCCCAGCCCTCTGGGCTCAGTCAAACCAAGCAGCACCTCCCCAGGCCCAGCTGGGGTGACAGGAGGGTTTGTGGCGCCCAAACTGACCCCAAAACTTGGAGACAAAAGCAAAATTTATAATTTTTCAAATGTTCATCTCCCGAGGCATTTGGAATTCTGGTTTATTTTGCCCCCTGGGATTTCCAAATCCCCACAAACTGCTCCTCAATGCCTGAAACATTCCAGATTCACCTTCAGCTCTTCAGGAGGGTCAAGGTGGAGACCACCAACTTTGTACCTGGATTAATAAAGGGAAGTAAAGATGGTCCCRGACCCCTGGCAATGACCTGCATCATCATCCTCATGCCTAATTAAAGGATTTGGCTGGAGACTGTCAACATCCAGAATATTTCCTGCAGCATTCCCAGTGAAAATCCTCGGAAAATGTAGAATCTATTAATTATGACTGAGGGAAATGTTCTTGTGGAGGGAGTTGTTGATCATAGCTGGGCAGGAAGGAGGTTTGGAAGATGATTCTCCCTTTAATTCCTCTAATTAACCCCAATATTCACTATCAAGCCTGGTTATGGAGTAAAAAAGAAGATGAAATGTTGTTTTTCTAGGCCTATTTATTTTGCTGGTTAAAGGATTAAAATAGTTGCCAGCTGTGCAAAGTTCTCATTATGCTCATTACTCATAATGCTCCTCACAATGAGATTATTAATTCCACACACTTGCAAGCCCTTCAGTGAATGCTGTTGATTAGGCAATTATGTTAATCCACTCGTGTTTGTTTTCTCATTGCTCTGGTGATGGTTGGGCCCAATTTCTTCACTGAATTATTCCATGTAGGCTCTCAAAGCTTTGCTATAATTTGGAAAGGCCAAATCCACCCTCCACAAGTGATGTGAAGGTGAAAATTGCAAATCATTTGTCTCTGGTTCYGTTTGGGTTGCTAAGAAAAGTACAGGACTTTTTGATTCCTTCTGTTTTTGGCCAATTCCTGGACAGGAGTGACATCAATTTTCTGTCTGCTTTKACCCTGAGAAATTCAAACCTGATAGAATTACATCTTTCCATTTAAATTCTGTTTCCTTTTATTGATATTCAGTAGCTGATTTGATCTTTTATTTCCATGATTGGTAACAAAATGAGTTTTGGAAATGTCAAATAGATGGACATTCAAATTTTGTGCCTCAGAGTCAACAACCTGACATTTGCAGGACAACATGCTCAACATGAAAACTGGACAAAATGACAACAGCTCAACATGAAAACTGGACAATTATTCCTCTGATTTTAGGTTTAATCACTAATTTGATATAAAGCATCAGCTGATCAGACAAGGGGAAGGACATTCTCCTGCTTTTAGATGAAACATTTTCATCAGTAGCAAAACCAGGGGAATCCTGTGGTGGGAGAAACATGAAGTGAATTTTTAGTCTTTGCTRTGAGTATATTTGTGTTTTACCTACAGGATAAATTTCCAAGGGGCCAGAAATATTTGCAAGAAGGCAGAAACCTCCTGCCCGAGCCACTCAGCTCCCTGGGTGTCCGAGGAAGCAGCAGCAGCATTGCTTGGAATCCTCGTTTATGGTTCCACCATCGCGGTGGGAAGGGAAGGGAGAAAAGAGGAGAGGAGGATCCCAGCCCAACCCCACAGACTAAACACAACCCCACAGCACTGCCCAGTCCTTGCCAAAASTCAGGAATAAAACACGTGGGAAACACCAACAGACCCAGCAGAGCGGCCAGACCCAAAGTGCAAAAGATTAACAAAGCCAAACCTGCGCAAAAGTCGCTGTCCCAAGAGATCTCTGGTGAATTTTGAGTCCCTCATTAATAAAAAGTATGATAAAGCAGCTTAAAAATACAAAGAGAATATATTTAATGATACCCACCCAAAGCCTTCCAACTTTTACCATTTTTCACAGAATCCCAGAATATTCTGAGCTGATCTAAGTCCAAATCCTTGCCCTGGACAGATTTTTATCCTCAACTTCTGTACTTAAAGTGCACATTCACAACAACCTCCCTGATATTCTCTGAGCATGGGCCATCACTGAGCACAGTTTTTATTTTGGGGGGTCCATTTTGGGAGCAACAGCTCATAAAAGACCCCAAGTGAAGCTGAGCTCTCTGCAGCCCAGGTCGATATTTTATATATCGGTCACTGCGCCGTGCTGACGGCTCGCCTGCAATGTGGCCTCTGTCTTTTTTATGATGTACATTCCTGGTGAGTGTTGGGCAGATTGATCCCATTCTGAGCTCCAGATTGGAAAACAGATGTGTGGGAAAGAAAAAAAAAAAAATCTGCAGGAAAAATGTGCAAAAAAAACTCCAGAGACCCTGAGAAAGAGCCTTGGAGAGGGACCTGTTTAGGATTGTCAGAAGAGGCTGAAACACCACAAAAACATCACCAAAATTCCTCACAAAAGGAGAGCAGCAGCTGCTGAATGAGCCCAAATCCAGGAGTGAAAAATCAGGGACATGAATAAATTTTTAAGGAAGCAGAAAGTTCTGAAGGCCTTGCTTACTTCAAGTCAAGAGCAGCTGTTTCAGCTAAATAGAGATTATTTCCCTTGATAAGAGGTTACAGAGCTGATTTTAATCTTCTTGATGTCAAACKACACAGCCAAGCATCACCTTCTAGGTTCAAATCTATCTATAAACACATCTAAATAGATTTTATATTCATCTATCAAGAAAATGACACTGACTGGGTGGTTTCATTAAAAAAGGAGAAGCTTTTCCATATGATTGCATTGAGAAGAAGAAATTTTCTTCTTTTTTCCATAAATATTCCTGTGGAAAATTAAAAAATTAAATTCCAATAAAATGTAAAGGGCTGTTGGCAGCCATAGGAAAATCTGTAACTTTGCTCCTTCCAGTTTCTCCTGAAAATGGCATTTTCTGGCCTTTTCCAGTGGCATCCCAACTTAAAGGTAAAGAAGAGACAAGAATCACTTCCCTGCATCCAGTACCTTGATTTCCTTCAWCTTTCCCCCCTCTCCATGGGATGAGGATCCTGGATTTGGGATTAKATTGGGTTTTTCACAGCTGCTTCAAGGAACTGAAGGCTCTGAGTGCTTTACYAGGCAGTTATGCACAGTGAGGAATTTGCCCTTAATATTCACCCACATGCTCGATGAATTCCCGTATTTGAAAAATATTTMAAAGCCAGACTTGTTTCAATTTGCTCATGTCTCAACTCAAAACCCATTCCCATGTTCTCTCTTTTTTTGGGAAGGCTGAGTTGAATCTCTTAGAAGAGACGAAAAGAGCTCAGAATTCCCTTTTTTTTTCCCTCCAAAAAATCCCCTCTAAAATTCTGGAGGCAGCTGTTCCTGCGAGCCCAAGCTGCCARCAAGTTCAAGGAGGAGGAGGAGATTGCTGTAATGTAACTGAAGAAATCCTGGAAATCCCAGCGGGCACCCCAAGGTGTTGAAGGGGGGTCAGGGAGCACGGGAGACATGAAAAAGCTTTTTTTTTAAATTTTTTTTTTTTTAGCAGCTGGTTCCTTTCTCCTATCAACTGTACAAAGGCAGAGGGGGGGGGCTGGATTTTGAAAGGGCCACGCTTTCCATCCATGTTCAGGAAACCAGGGAGACAAAAGGCACCCAGCAGCAGCCGCATGGCGAGAGGGCTTCGGAAAACAGCCGCCTTCCTCTGCTGCTTCCTCAGGAGCCCAGGATCCATCTCCCCGTTTGTTTTTCCAAGGAAATAATTAAAGATGGGGATTGAAAAAAAATAAATTAACAAAAGACTGACCCTTCCTTTTTTTTTTTTTTTTTTTTTTCTTTTTAACCCTTTTTATTTTTTAAATCTGCCTGCTCAGTACAAGGGAATAATTTTCATCCCCCCTCCTTCCGCACAACGCCGGGAGCAGGGATTGCTTTACATCCCAGTAGAAGGGAATACTTAAGGAAACCTCTGGCAGTATTATGGATGGAAGTGCAAGGAGATGGTTTTATCAGGAGGCTTCAAGGCTATTATTGTCCAAATAAACACTTGCTTTGCCAGACATGATCTACAGCTGCTGCACGGAGACCCCCGGCTTCCATCTGAATTTCAATCTGCCTGCCTCCATCTCCTTTTGGCCTTTCCCACTTTTTGCAGCCCTGAATAGCCCACTGTGCTGGATTACTTCACTTTTTCCATCTTAATAGGCTTCACCAGGCTCCTGACTTCCTGCCCACCACCCTGCTCCCCACTTCAGCTGCCTTTAGGAAGCTTTAACACCTTTGGGGGTTGGATTTTTTTTTTTCCACTTCCAGGGACAGGATGCTCCCCCAGATTTCACTATCAGGATGCAGGATGTCACTGCTGCCCAGAGCAGGGATCCCATGGGATGCACATCTCATCTCCCTGGACAGGCACAATGAGTAAAGCAAGAAGCAACACAGACAAACTTTTTGGAAAGTTGTTAAATCTTTATCATTTTTTGCTTTCCTACACCCACATCGTTCTCCAGGCTCACAAACAGCCCCACAAGAGACAAAGTACAGGAAATATTCCAGAGGCATCACTCCAGGATCCTTTAAAAAACATGGACTGAGAGTTTCACCAAACAACAAATCCTGAGGATTTTTAAGGGTAGAACTGCAGGAGAACAGCAGCACAAACATTTCTAGAGAGATTTAGGTGATTTTAAATCCAAATTAAAATCCCTATCACAAATTKAGAAGCGTTTATTTCTGGGATTTATTCTTGAGAGTAACCAAGCTTGGACTGCAACTCTTGTATCCTCAGGCCAGGATTTCTGATCTTTGTCCCTAAATTCTGTATATTTTTTACTCCACTAAATTCTGTGTATTTTTTACTCCACTAGGAGGGCTCAGATTTTTGCCCAAAGCAGAAACTCTCAGTGAAAGTTTGTCCCTCATTCTTGCAATTCACCTACAGATCATTTGATGTGCAGGTTGTGAGGAGATATTTTCAGGGGTGACTCCTGATTTACAGCAAATAATACAAGCTTTAAAAAAGGAGAATCAGATTTGATCCAGAGCTTTGGCTTCTTCACATGCAGATAAKGAGTTCACAAACTGGATTTTCAGTGTTATTTCAGAGGTTTTAAGGCACATTTTGTACCCCCAGGAGCTGTGTGGGGCAGCAGTGGTGGCTGGAGCTGCACACTGGGATGCAGGTTGGGATTTTCCATAGGGCTGGCACATGGGGCCATCCCCAAATGCCCAGCAGCTGGATTTGGTCTGGCTCAGCTGCAGGAGCCAGGCAGGCTCAGTTCCCAGCTTTCCTTTGAGTTTATACCGGAAAAAAACCCCAAACTTTGCTGTTTTGCCTTAAAGCTCCTCCCTTCCCACCGGCCCCTCCAAAGCCAAAAGCCACGTTCCCAAACCACTTCAACCTCCACACCCCATTGCATTTGCTACACCTGAAGGAGCCTCTCAGGTCTTTCCTTCTGGGGGGTATCAGCACTAAAAGCAGAGTTTGGGACCCCCTTGCTCCCAATTTCCTTGGGCCARGTTGTTCCACACCTGGATGAGACCAGGAGACAAGAAGGGACCTTGTGTGGCGGGGCCACTGTTGGGGAAGATGAAACAGGAAAGCCTTATGAATATGATTGTCTGGCAAAAAATTTTGAGAATATGGAATCTATAAGGGAGAATGAAATGAAAGCAAGCTTTGAGATCCCTCAGTTACTGAACAACTGGAAAACAATGGCATGGCTGGCTGGAGGTAATCCCCTTTTGATGGAACAACACCCTCTGCTTGCAGACAGGCCCAAGGGTCAGAGCAGACCCTGCCAGCTTGGCAGAAGGGGCCCAAAGAGGAGTTTTTAGGGTTCAAAATGTAACACAGTGTGGTAATGTAATGATTCTTATAGGCTGTATGTAAATGCTATAGGATTTGTATCTTGTACTAGATTGGTTAGTGAGAATCAGAATATTCAACACAGAAGAAGATTTATTGTATTGTAATGGGAACCTCACTCTTTTACCCCTTTTACTCTTTTATGTTTTTGCTCTCTTACTCTTTTATGGTCTTACCCTTTTACTCTCTTACCCTCTCATCCTCTCTCCCCCTCTCTTCCCTTGGGCCTGCTCTGAGCTGTGGCTGGCAGCTCCCAGCAGGGCCCTGCACCCAGGCCCTTTGTAATAAACCCCAAGTTCCAAACCTGGCTGCAGAGATCTCTCATCTCCGTCCATCCTGACCGTCCTACCCCTTGATGCTCCTACAGGCCACCTTTGGGTCTGGCCTTCAAAAGCTGCTCTCAGCCAGGGAGGGGAGATGTTCAGACCATTAAAATGTTCTTCTTCATTGGTCTGGCAGAGCAGAGAGCCCTCCTTTCACGCCAGCAAATCCAATATTCATGTGCAATATAAATGCAGGTTTAGTTTCTCTCCCCACCCTGCTCTGGCAAATGAACAGAGCTGTTCTTCTCCAGGGGATTCCTCAGGAGCTGCCAGCACTGGGGGGCACTTGAGGCACTCCTGGAGGGTCCCCTCAGCTCATCCCTGCCTGTTTTCCCAGGAAATTGGGCTAATTAGTGGCTCAACATACTGCCTCAGGTTCAACTTCTCTATTTTTCAGGTTCCGTGCTGCTTTAGTGTGCGGCTCTGGGTTCACATCAGGGGATGCTGAGCTCTGTGCACAGAGCAGGGAGACAAAACAATTCCTGCTCCAGCTGGGCACCAAGGACAAATGATCCAAATCTCAGCCCCAGAGCACAAACACCGTGGGCTGGAGAGAGAAAAACAAGCAGGGTGGGACTGGATGGGCTAAAGCTGGAATGGGACAATGAACTGCAAGYTGCAAATGGAGCAGAACTGATCCCAGGGAGAGACCCCGTGCCCGGCCGTGCATTTTGGGGCCATTTTGGTTCATCTTGGGTTCATTTTGGGGCCATTTTGGTTCATCTTGGGTGCAGCCCTGGCTGGGCTCTMSTGCTGCCCAAGGTGGATCCATGGAGGAGATGCTRTGAATAAATCCCTGCTTTATTCTGTAACTCTGCCCAGCCTCTGTTCCAGCTCAGCCTTCTCAAGGCATCAAACACTCCTGGAGAGGCACCGTGATCCTGCAGATGGAATAATAAAACTGATTCCATTTATTCTCTTTATTCTGATTCTGTTTTTTACAAATATATTCCTGGCATTCAGTGATGTGTGTGACTTTATAACACTTTGTAAGAGGCCATCTTGCTCTCTTTTTATTAAAAATAATAATTTAGACCACTGCAATTATTGATAAATCCARTTATCCAGCCCCAAATTCCATTGATTTTTGCAGGTCCCTCTCTTAGGAGATCATAAATAATTTGCCTTTGCTGGTTTTTTTTGGCAAATACCAACACAGGGTGATCCTGATGATGATAATTAATTCCTAAATTATTGATTTCCAAGAACATAAGGGAAAATCCCCAAAATGTTTTCATTSCTGTTGTTGTTTCTCAATCTCTCTGCAATAATCAGTATGTATCTTTATAAAATACACCATTATATCCATGGCACAGTTAAAACAGGGAACAATTTTCCTCTTTTAAACCTGATTTAGACGGATATTCTCATTATTACATCTTCTGTTGTGCTATCTTGACTCTGTTTTATTCTCTTGGCTCTTCTCAGCCCATTTTGGCAGCAGAACCATCTTGAAAACCTTGGGTTTGACCRGAAAACCTCAAGTTTGACCCAAAAACTTCGAGTTTGACCCAAAAACCTCAGGTTTGACCCAAACCCCTCAYTGAGCTCCATCAGATAAGGAGGCTCCGTGTACCTGTGTGGTCTGGTGGCAGAGGAACAGCTTGGAAATGGCAAATCAGATGGAATTACACGATCCTTATCTTCTTCCCCTACAGAGGGCARGAGCTGCTGACTTAGAACTTGCTTGAAGRYCAGGGAAATGGGGAAAAAGAGATTTTTTTAACGAGTTTTCAGGAGCTGGAGGAGATATTAGCAAGGGGCCCTAACCTGGTTATTAGCTATGCACAACTATTGTTTATTTTTGCACAGGAACTAAAGGAGAAACCATCTCTGCTTATTTTTCTTTGCTTGACTTAAAGAAATTGTATAGCTTWTGGAAAGGGTTAAATAATTTCCTCCTTGCCTGCACTCCTCAGGCTCTCCTCGCCCGTGTGGGAGCGTGCAGGAGGTTCCCCACTAACCACAGCTCTGTTTTCCAAAAGGAAATGAAAGTGAAATACATCAGCCAGGCTGGGACTTCACACTTCAGAGACTTGTAAAGAACATCAGCTGCTGAAATTGATGGTCACTTTAACTGCCCACAGCTTCTCCTCCAGACAGGAGCTTAAGGTTTTACTGGGCTTAATGGGACAATATCTCCCTCCTGATGACTTCATTTAGGTCGTGCTGAAATTCCTATTAAAGCTGGGCCATTAATATTTCATTAAAATGCCTCTGATGGCAGTTCCTGCTAATCTACAGGGTGGATCCCACGTGGGATGGGGAAAAACCTGTGAGGAATTCCATGTTCTCCTCAGTGCTGAAWCTTTTGTCTCTTTAAAGGGTGAAACTTTTCTTGCTGGTTCTTTGGTATTTATATTTATATTATTTATATTTTATATTTTTATATTTTTATATTTTTATATTTTTATATTTTTATATTTATATCTATATTTATATTTATATTTATATTTATATTTATATTTATATTTATATTTATGTTTATGTTTATGTTTATGTTTATGTTTATGTTTATATTATTTATATTTTATATCTGTATCTGTATCTATATCTATATCTATATCTATATCTATATCTATATCTATATCTATATCTATATTTATATTATTTATATTTTATATATATATTTGTATTTGTATTTATATTTATATGTATAATTTCATATTTCTCTAAAGCTCAAAGCTCAGCAATCCCTTATCCATAACCTGCACTCAGTTTCTGAATTAATGATTTTCGGAACAAATAATTCTATTTGTAGAATTATTATTTTCAGTAAAACTCCTCACAGATTGTGGAAGAGCTGGAAACTCCAGTGTTTTAAATATTGTAAGTACTGCAAAAGAAAATATGTCTTGGGCCAGAGCAGGGAATGAAAATGTGGTCATTTCTACAGAGGATTTGCAGTTCCTTCTGGCATGCAGGAGGAAAATGGGCTGGGAAATGTGAATCACTGAATCCCAGGATGYTTCAGGCTGGAAAAGATCTCAAAGATGATCAAGTCCAATCACRGACCCATCGCCACCGCCACGMTCATCCCTGTRCCCAYGTGCCACATTCCRCCATTTTTTGAGCKCTTCCAGGGATGGTGACTCCYCACCACCCTAAGCAGCCTTTTCCAGCCTTGACATCCCTTTCCATGCAGGAATTTCCCCTGATTTCCAATCCCAACCTCTCCTGGCTCGCGTTGYGGCRGTTTCCRCTCATCCTGTCCCTGCTGAAGATCTGGAACCAGGGGCAGTGGTGACTTCAGCAGATACAGAGCTCCAGCCTGCGACCAGGCCGGGGCACAGCCCCAGCCAGAGGGAGCCTTTGGAATTCCCTGGTTGCCAAATCCAAGGAGCTCTGACATTGCCCAGCACCACAGGCTGGGCTTGCAGGGTTTARCTTTGGAATTAGGGGACTCTCCTGGGTAAAAGGAGACCCCTCATTATGAGCTTAGCAAATTAAAGTGTTTGTGTCTCCAGAAGGAAACGGCCCAGAGCCCCAAGGCCTGGTGGGTGATCAGGTTCCACGGGGCTCTGGCACAGGCAAAAACCTGCACAATTCCACGGGATCAGACCTAATTTGGGTTGGAAAAGACCTTAAAAGGTCACTGAGTGCAGCCATAAACCAAACACTGCCGAGTGCCACCAAACCATGGCCCTGTTGTCACAGGAACCTGAGCCAGGCTGGCAAAGAAGGGCTCCCAAGTCCCAGGGATGTTATTTCTTTAAAATCCAGTCTCATTCGTGGAAAACTTGGGTGAAGGAACTGAAAAACATCTGTAAATATATATATTATATATTAAAAATAGATAATAGATAGATAAAATAGATAGATATAATGCATATATTATAATATATAAAATATATATATTTATATATTATATATAAATATATATTATGTATATTATATAATATATATTGTATATTATATTATATATAATACATATTTCTTATATATATTAGAATATATAATATATCTAATAGATAATATAGCTAATATATATTTCTTATATATAAGATAACATATAATACATATTTCTTATCTATGTAGTATAATAAATATATATTTACATATATATTTACATATATATTATATGATATGTAATATGTCATATGTAATATACAATGTATAAGCATAGTATATGATATGTGATATATGATATATAACATATACTATATAAACTTATAACATTATGATAATATAATATAATATAATATATATATAATATAATATAATATAATATAATATATATAATATAATATATATATATTATAATAATATTATAATAATATATAATATAATATAATATAATATAATATAATTAATATAATATAAATATATATAATATAATATAATATAATATATTAATATAATATATATAATATAATATATGTGAATATATAAAAATGCATATATATATATAATATATATTTATTTATTATCTATATAGATATATATATAAAATATTTATAATATATTTTTAAGTGAATACAGTCAGCATTCAGGCAGATCCAGGTGGGAACAGGACGGGTCGAGGAGGTGCACATCCACGATGAGATGAGGGCTGGGATGCTCCTGGCACTCCCCCTTGAGGAAACAAACCTCTTTTAAAATAAAAGTTGGATGTGCGACACTCCAGGGACTCCCAGCCCCCAGAAGGCTCAGCTTGTTTTTGGGAAGGATATTTCAGGATATTTCAGGATATTTCCCAACGTTGGAGTTGTCAGCTTCATTTCTGCCTGGCCTTGACGCACCAGGTTGTCTCAGGAATTTATTGACTGACAGATGTCAAGGCAAAGGGAGCCCCGTGGATTCCCCAGCTGTGAGCTCCTTGCAGTGCTGCATGGCAAAAATTCCAAAATAAAGTGAAATGAGTAATTCCTTCCAAAAAAACTTGCAGCGAGCAACCCCCATAGTTTAACATGAAATATTTCATCCCTTATAACTTGATTCTGTTGTTGTTCAGTCTAACTTTGAGTCTAAACTTGTTTTCATTGCAGTATTAAAATTGCAGTATTCAATAATTATTAATAATTAAGTGTTAAATATAAATCAATTAACTCCCCTTTTTCACAGAAATATCTGCGCTTTTTATTATTAGAAATGGCAATAATAATAAATAATTTGCTGCAATATTCAAATTTTATTATCTCAGAGTCTCATTCCAATGTTTGGAAGTGCAGTTGGAGTTTCTGAGTGCAGGCAGAGTGGAGCTGGTTATTAAAGAGCATTAATATAAATCAGAGGTAATTCAGAAACTAAGTGCAGGTTATGGATAAGGGATTTCTGAGCTTTGAGGTTTAGAGAAATAGGAAATTATAAATATAAATACAAACACAAATAAGATATAGATATATAAATAATGCAAATCTAAATGTAAATGTAAATACAAATTAAATATAAATATAGATAATATAAATAGAAATATAAATATTTCATGGAAATTCCAGAAGAAAAATACAATGTCCACTGAAATATCAGGGAAAAACACTGGATATTCATTTATATCCTGCAAAAGGAAGATTTGCCATTTGAGAGGAAGCTGAGGCTCCAGTGCTATTTCATTTCCATGGTCATTCCTCACTTTTCCTGGATAATCCAGCCAGGAATCCAACTCCAAGTGCTGTTCCCTGCACTCCAGTGGTGTTTATGGCACTTTGTCCTTGAAATCCCAGCACTATGAGGTGGGGATTGACTGGACAAACGCCATGGAATAATGGGAAAGTGGGAAGGATTTATCCCAACAGGATTTATCCACTCATTTTCTCCTTGTGTGGCTGCTCCTCTCATCCACCCCCAGCACATCCAGCAGCTCTGCCCTGCTCAACCCCTGCTCTCCAGGTTATTTTGGATAAAAGTTTCCCATTTTTTTCCCATTGCTTTCATGGGGAAGGGGCTCTAAACCCCTCAATGGTGTGTTGGAGCAGGGAAAATGGGATCCAGCAGGATTTTTGGGAGAATCCAGCATCAAAATCAAAACTAGGCTTCAAACCCTTCAGCACATGCAATGTTGTGGTCTGGAGCTGGCAGAGGTTTTGTGTGGTTGGGAGCGACAAATTATGAGCAGTTCTGTGATGATGAGGGTTGAGATCTGTGGAAGGGATGGGATCCTATTTCCTTCTCTCCCTGCTGAAAGCAGCAAAAAATAACTCCAGGATTATCTGTTCCTGCTTCTCGTGGCAGCAGAGAAATGTCAAAGTTTGGAAGTGTGACAGAAATATGGGAAAACTCCAATTCAGAATGTGAGTGAGAACAATCCTGAGATTTTATTGAATTCAGGTTAATATTGAAATGAAATTATTTAAATCAAACTTCCAAAGGCAATCTCCTGGGTGAGAGTGATGTCCTTGAGAAGGCTGAGCTGGAACAGGGGCTGGCAGAGTTACAGAATAAAGCAGGGATTTATTCAAAGCATCTCCTCCATAGATCCACCTTGGGCAGCACAAGAGCCCAGCCAGGGCTGCACCCAAGATGAACCAAAATGGCCCCAAAATGAACCAAAATGAACCAAATGGTCACAAAATGAACCAAAATGGCCCAAAATGAACCAAGAAGACCAAAATGGCCCCAAAATGCACGGCGGGCACGGGGTCTCTCCCTGGGATCAGTTCTGCTCCATTTGCATCTTGCAGTTCATTGTCCATTCCAGCTTTAGCCCATCCAGTCCCACCCTGCTTGTTTTCTCTCTCCAGCCCACGGTGTTTGTGCTCCTGGGCTGAGATTTGGATCATTTGTCCTTGGTGCCCAGCTGGAGCAGGAATTGTTTTGTCTCCCTGCTCTGTGCACAGAGCTCAGCATCCCCTGATGTGAGCCCAGAGCCACACACTAAAGCAGCACAGAACCTGAAAAATAGAAAAGCTGAACCTGAGGCATCAAGGGATTCATCCTCCTGCCTTTGGATATTTTCATGGTCAAATACTTGATTTAAATTTCAAACTTAGCATGGAATGGTTTGGGTTGGAAGGGACCTTAAGGACCATCCATCCCAGTGCAGGACTTTCCACTGTCCCAGGCTGCTCCAGCCTGGCCTTGGGCACTTCCAGGGATCCAGGGGCAGCCACAGCTGCTCTGGGAATTCATCCCAGCCCCTCCCCACCCTGCAGAAAGGCAGATCCATGGAGCCATCAGGAGCCCTGGCACAACTCCTCCCATGTCCAAGTGGCTGAACCCAGAGGTGACGCCATCCCTCCCAGGCTGGGAACCTCCATGGGTCAGGAATCACCTCTGGAGACAAAACAGCCATCAAGAGCACTGAAATGAGGCTGAAACTGCCCCAGCACATCACTGAAAATGAATTTTTCAGCACTGCGCACCTGAAAATGGCAACAAACTCAGAACTGTGGCTTTTCTGCTTTTCTTGTAATCAAACAGGAATTTCTTCTTTTCTTTCTTTCTTTTATCTCTTTTTTCTTTCTCTTTCTTTCTTTCTTTTTCTTCTTTCTTCTTTCTTTTTCTTTCTTTTCTTTCTTTCTTTCTTTCTTTCTTTCTTTCTTTCTTTCTTCTTTCTTTCTTTCTTTTTCTTTCTTTCTTTCTTTTCTTCTTCTTTCTTCTTTCTTTCTTTCTTTCTTTCTTTCTTCTTCTTTCTTTTTTTTCCTTCTTTTCTTTTCTTTCTTTTTTTCTCCTTCTTTTTCCCTTCTTTTTTCCCCCTTCTTTATTCCCTTCTTTTTATTCCCTTCTTTTTCCTCTCTTTCCCCCTTCTTTTTTCCCTTTTTTCTTCCCTTTTTTCTTTCCCCCTTTCTTTTCTTTCTTTTCATTTCTCCCCCTTCTTTTCTTTCTTTCCTTCTTTCTTTTTCTCCTTAATTTTCTTCTTTTCCCTTCCTTTTTTTTCCTCTTTTTGCCCTTCGTTTTTTATTTCTTCTCTTTTTCAAAAGCGAGCAGGATAAAATACCAGCCTGTACCCAAGCCTGGCTGCTATATTTCACTCAGACAAAACACGTAACAAATCACTATTCTGCAGAAAGAAGGCACCACTCAGAGGCTGGATTTTTTTTTTTCCTTTTTTTTCTCTTCAGACCTGGACGTAGAGACCACAACCCTCTAAATAATCCTCCAGAAATAAACACATGAAATGTTCCCTCTGCACAACAGACACAGCATTATACCTGCAGCTGGTAAATGTTTCCACAGTCCAACCACCTTTCCTTCTCGTTTCCAGTAAAAATTTGCTCCCAGGGGGATGGAGGCAGCAGTTGGATTTAATTACTTTTCTGCAATAACGTGGAATGAGTTGCATTTTTATTTTTTTTTTTTATGCTGCTGATGGAATTCTCATTTTTCTTTCTCTTTTTGGAAGGGAAGGACAGAGGAGGGTTGGCAGCAAGGCTGATGCCCTGTGGAAATCCATCCCTGGTGTGTCTCTGATGCCTTGAGAAGGCTGAGCTGGAACAGAGGCTGGGCAGAGTTACAGAATAAAGCAGGGATTTATTCAAAGCATCTCCTCCATGGATCCACCTTGGGCAGCACAAGAGCCCAGCCAGGGCTGCACCAAGATGAACCAAAATGCCCCAAATGAACCAAGATGAACAAAATGGCCCAAAATGCCGAGCGGGCACGGGGTCTCTCCCTGGGATCAGTTCTGCTCCATTTGCATCTTGCAGTTCATTGTCCCATTCCAGCTTTAGCCCATCCAGTCCCACCCTGCTTGTTTTCTCTCTCCAGCCCACGGTGTTTGTGCTCCTGGGCTGAGATTTGGATCATTTGTCCTTGGTGCCCAGCTGGAGCAGGAATTGTTTTGTCTCCGCTCTGTGCACAGAGCTCAGCATCCCTGATGTGAGCCCAGAGCCGCACACTAAAGCAGCACAGAACCTGAAAAATAGAAAAGCTCAAACCTGAGGCATCATCTCAATCCCTCATTTTTGCAGACTCAGAGACACAGAATATTGGGAATTCACTGAAGATTCCAGGGAATGTTGCAGCTCTGCTGGCTCAGCCCTCCAGGCCAAGCTCCCAGTGAAGCTCAGTGGTTACAGCCCCTTCTTCCCTAGAACTCAAACTCCAGGAAACCTGGGAATGTTTCCCCCATCRCTGGATGTGTCCAAGGCCAGGTTGGACAGGGCTTGGAGCACCCTGGTCCACCGAAGGTGTCTCTGCCCATGGCAGGGGCTGGGATGGGATGAAATTCAGGTCCTTTCCCACCTGAACCATTCCATGACTGTGATTCCATGATCTGAGCAATGGCATGGAATGACCTCCAAGCTCTCTTTGAACCCAAACCATTCCATGGTTCCATGTGGGGAAAGCTGCCCAGCCCTGAGGTGGTTTTGGGATGTAACTGGGGCAGAGAGGAATTCAGTTTTTGAGGGAAAAGAACCCGTTGTGTATCTCTGATTCCCACCTGGATTTCATGGAGAAAAATTCATCTCCTCGGATTTCATGGAGAAAAATGCAGGCCACCCAACCAAGGGTGGCTTTTCCTGACAGAAGATCCTGTCCCAGCCCTGGTGCTGCTGCCTGGAGCTGACAGCAGGAATCCTGATTTCCTGGGGCAAAGAAATCCCATCGGTGTTTGGTGCCATTGGCCATCTTTTGAGCCATTTTGCTCAAAAAATTTGGTTTTGGAGCCAAATTTTGTTCTGCCCTGGTGCTTGAAGGTGTTTTGAGAATGAAACAACTTCAAAACTCAAAATTTGGGGGATTTCCTCCCATCCCTTTCTCCCTCCTTGAACAGAGCTGGTTTTCTGCAGCTCCAGGTGTCGCTGCTGGAGTCCCTGGTTGTGATTCCAGAGCTCCCTGGAAATCCCACGTTATTGCAATATCTCTGAAGGACACCCAGCACAGAGATTTATTTTTCCTCAACAAGATTGATTTGGTTCCCYCCCAGGCTCAGCCTTTTCCAAGGATTCCTTGGATTTTGCTGGAATTGCCCCCTTTTCCTGACTGCCAGCATTCCCAGCCCTGCCCTCAGGAACAGAGGAGAAGTTCTTCATTCTGTTCCTCATTCTGTCCTTCATTCCAGAGCCTTTTCCTGAAGGAATTCGGATTTCTATCATTTCATCCCCCTCACTCCTGGCTCTATTTAGATATAATTCCTGCTATCAGGCTTTACATCCTCGTTTTATCCCTGCTATGGGATGAAATGCATTAAAAAACCCTGCTGGCTTTGGGCAGGAGGATATTTATTTAAGCAAGCTGAGTTCCATATTTTGGTTGAATAATTACAACCTTTTTCTCTTGCATCCATTTACTGAACCCTACTATTTTCTGCCACTGAAGCCCAAAAAAGTATTTACACAGCTCAGTGCTCCTCAGGCTAAACACGGATGGGATGCTCAATCATGGGAATCAGMGCAAAAATCCTTGATTTTTCCTTTTCTCAATGATTTTTGAATCGAGACTAAATAGAGCTGGAAGGGCTGAGGGAAGCAGAGAGATGTTTCTTGTCCTTAATGTGCAGAAAGTTTGGATCTCTTCCTTAATCCAGGGGAAAGGACCAGGAGTAGGAACATACTTTGGTTTGCAGTTTATTTTTCTCTGCTTTCCCTTCCCTAATTCAAACAAACCCAACCTTTTCTTTGATTGGTGCTGTTCCATCCAGGGATGGGATTTCTCTGGAATCCCTCCTCTGGAAGCTCCTGGTGGGCTGGATGTGGGTGGTTCCCAGAAACATCAGGAGACGCTGGAGTGATACCAAACCCTGGGCCYCTCATTTCTTAATCAGGCTTCTTAAACAAAGCATCAGGGCTGAAAAATGAAAATTTAATTATCTGTTCCCCTCTGGAGCTGCTGTTGGATCCCCCAAAAATGGGGGGYAAATCATACAATTAAATTTAAAAATGTGGGATGTTAGTTTTGGATGGAGGATCCCTTGATGTGGCGTGAAGGAAGCAGMGGGTGAACCCAGAGAAATCCTGGTTTAATCCAGATTCCAAACCAGAATTGTGGCCATTTCTCCCTTGCACTTGCTGGTAGTTTTCCACAGGTTCTGTCTGGTTCCAGTTGGGAAATGGAGGGCAACCCCTGACTAGAATTTCACCTGATGAGCTGTAAACACCTCTGTTCCCAGCCCTCTGCAAACCAGGGTGGTGTTTAAATGAGATTATTTGAGCTTTTGATTACCTTGATTACACCCTGCTGATTGCGCTGATGTCAAGAACTGAATGCTGCTGCTGCTGCTAAAACTTTAAAACCCTCCAAAACTGTACAAGATCCTTCCAGAAATAAAACTTTTCTCTTTTATTTCCTTTTTTAGCTTTTCCTGGGTGGTTCCTGAATCCCTTAGCCAGGGACTGAGGTGCCCCCACATGGTGCTGTCTGTGGAATTATGATCCCATATAAACACAGTGATCTGACACTGGGTTACGTGAAATAACCAGAAATAAATCTTTTCTGTTTTATTTCATTTTTAGCTTTTCCTGGGTGGTTCCTTATTCCCTTAGCCAGGGACTGAGGTGCCCCCACATGGTGCTGTCTGTGGAATTATGATCCCATAAAAACACAATGATCTGACACTGGGTTACATGAAGTCATTGGTATCTATTTCTTTACCTGTTTTTTATTTTTTCTTTAATATAGATCATTTATTAATGCAATTTTTAGGTGGCAAAACCTCCAGAGGAGGCTGTGAAATGGATTCCAAGTCCGAAGCTGGAGCATGAAACATCAATTCAATATTTCAGTGTAATTTTCCCACTGCCCCTCATTAACACCCAGCCACAAGAGGAGTTTTCCCCCCAATTTCTGCCCAGCCCATAAAGGAGGTGCCAGGAGCTCCCTTGAGATGTGGGCAAGGACAGCAGGAAATTTMCAGCCTTGGATTTTTTTTCCTCTATTCCTTTTTTCCCTGTTTTTGCACCTGACTGAGCAACCTGGGCTGTGGAATATTCCCTGCAAAAGAGAGAGATAGGGACCCCAAAACCCATCCCTGAATGATAAAACCTGGTGTGGTTTGGGCTGGAAGGGACTCCGCCCAAAAACCCATCCCTGAATGATAAATCCTGGGATGGTTGGGCTGGAAGGGACCCCAAAACCCATCCCTGAATGATAAAATCCTGGTGTGGTTTGGGCTGGAAGGATCCTAAAGACCATCCCTGAATGATAAAATCCTGGATGGTTTGGGCTGGAAGGATCCTAAAGCCCACCCCTGAATGATAAAACCTGGATGGTTTGGCTGGAAAGGATCCTAAAGCCCATCCCTCCCTGGTCTGTGCTTTTCTGCTCTTTCTTTTGCTCCATTCTCTGTTTTCAATCGCACCTGTTGTCAGCTTCAGCCCAGGAAGGTGATTAAACCTCGGCTCGATTTTGGCATTTTGGAAAATTTATCAGCTTAACTTTTTGAAAGTCGGAAAATTTATCCACCTAATTTTTGGGAAAGTTGGAATTTTGTCTGCTTAATTGTTTTGGAAACTTGAAAATTTGATCGCCTAAATTATTTGGAAGTTGGAAAATTTATCAGCTTAATTTTTGGTAAATTGTAAAATTTTATCAGCTATAATTTTGGAAATTAATTTTTTTTGGAAAGTTGAGAAATTTATTCCACCTAATTTTGGAAAGTCTGGATAAATTTGTCATCTTAATTTTTTGGAAATGGAAAATGTTTTGAGTAGCTGCCTAATATTTTGGAAGTTCGGGAATTAATGTGATCAGCCTTAATCTTTTGGAAGTTGAGAAATAATTCTATCAGCTCAATTTTTGGCTAAAATTGCAAATTTTATCAGCTAACTTTTAAATTATTTTGGTTGCGAAATAAAATGAGCTAATTTTTTTGAAAGTTGAAAATTTATCAGCTTAATTTTTTGGAAAGCTGGAAACTTTATCAGCTTAATTTTTGCAAGGTTGGAAAAATTTATCAGCGAATTTTTGGCAAGCTGGAAATGTTGTACCAGCATTAATTTTTGAAGCTGGGAAATTTTATTCATCTTAATTTTTGGCAAGATGGAAATTTTATCAGCCTAAATTTTTTGAAAAGCTGGAAATTTTATCACGCTTAATTTTTGGAAATTAATTTTTTTGGAAGTTGGAAAATTTATCAGCTTAATTTTTGGAAATTAATATTTTTTGGAATTGGGAAAATTTATCAGCTCCAATTTTGGCGAAAGTGGAAACATTTTGCCAGCTTAATTTTTTGGAAAGATGGAATTTTATCATCTTAATTTTGAAAAACTGGAAAATTTACTCCACTTAATTTTTGGCTAGCTGGAAAATTTTATTCAGCTTAATTTGGAAAGCTGAGAAAACTGTATCAGTCCTAATTTTTGGAGTGCTGAAAATTACATCAGCCTAATTTTTAGAAAGTTTGAAATTTTATCAGCCTAATTTTGAAAAATTGGAAATTTTATCGCCTAATTTTTGGCAAGATGGGAATTTTATATCACTAAACCCACACAAAGTGCTCAGAATATAAATTTGAGTTTAAGCAGCTTTGGGCAACTGCACACAAAAAAGCAATTATGGCAATTTTTTAATTTTTTGTGATTTTTTTCAGTTCCTGCCTCCTGCTGCATCCATCCATCCTCTTACTTGT
>NDFG01000090.1:464212-478924 GCA_002167245.1 Sporophila hypoxantha
CCAAATCTCCTGCCCTTTCCTCGAGGCAGGAGATTTGGAATGCTCCCATCAAGATTCCAAGTACATTGAGCCCAAAATCACTCCAGAACACCAACCTGAATTTTGGGTAACCTGACTCAGCCAAATCCCCCCTTCTCCTTTCATTTTGGGTCCAAGGATGGGGGAAAATCTCATTCTGGAGATCAGCCACTTAATAACCTTTTGGTGGTAATACAAACCAAATCTGTCTTGTTCCTTAGGAATGCTCCTTGAGGGAAAACAAGCACAAATGAAATTGGGAGTGCATCAGCACAGTCCCTTCTGCTCTGTTTGGGATTGCTTTTGGAGGGGTTTATGTGAAGAAAGCTTTACCTGGGTCCCAAATCAACACAGATTCTTCCCAGGCCCAGCTTTGCCTGGATAATTCTGCCTGGAATTTTGATTTATTGCACCAATGGGTCCCTGCTCTGCACCCCAGCAAGTGGAGATGAAAGCTGGGGCTCCCTGGCTGGTGGCTCCCGTGGGCTTTGCCACGCTGGCAGAAAATGCAATTATTTTTCTAATGAGACACATCTGAGGGAGACACTGACAGAGCAGGGAGGATTTGGGCTGATCCCCTCAAATCCAGCCAGGATGCCAATTCTGCCCTTTCCTCAGGGCAGGAGATTTGGGAATGCTCCCATCAAGATTCCAAGTACATTAGCCGAATCACTTCCAGAACACCAACCTGAATTTTGGTAACCTTGACTCAGCCAAATCCCTCCTTCTCCTTTCATTTTGGGTCCAAGATTGGGGAAAAATCTCATTCTGGGAGATCAGCCACCTTAAATAACCTTTTGGGTGGTGAATACAAACCAAATCTGTCTTGTTCCTTGAGGAATGGCTCCTTTGAGGAGAAAACACAAGGCACAAATGAAATTGGAGTGCATCAGCACAGGCCCTTCTGCTCTGTTTGGGATCTGCTTTTGGAGGGGTTTTGTTGATAAGAAAAGCTTTACCTGGTCCCAAATCACACAGACTCTCCCAGGCCAGCTTTGCCTGGATAATCTGCCTGGAATTTTGATTTATTGCACCAATGGTCCCTGCTCTGCACCCCAGCAAGGTGGAGATGAAAGCTGGGGCTCCCTGGCCTGGGCTGGCTCCCGTGGGCTTTGCCACGCTGGCAAAAATGCAAATTGTTTTCCATAATGAGACCAATCTGAGGAGACACTGACAGAGCAGGGAGATTTGGGCTGATCCTCTCAAATCCAGCAGCATGCCATTCCCAAATCTCCTGCCCTTTCCCGAGCCCTTTGGCTCTTGTTCCCCTGGCCTGATGCTCTGACTTTTCCCACTGCTGGCATTTGTTCTGTGGCTGTAATTTGGAGCTGGAGAGCCTTGAAACCATTTAACTGGTGGAAGTAAATTGCTTGGAGCACTGTGAAAATATCGTTGAGACCGTGTGGTTTTTAAACTCCTTTTCACTGCTCTGTGCTCCTGAATTATTTCCAGCTGCTCCCAGATGCTCCTCCTTGCCTTGCAATAGGAAATGTGCAGATCCTGCCCCAGCCAGGTGRTGGTTGTGGGCTTGGAGATAAGAAAAGAGCTCCCCAAGCTCTGCTGTGAGCTGTTGTTGGTGCTATTCCTTGAATTAATTATCATTTTTTTTGTCAGGAGATGGATTCACTTGGGTTTGTCTGAGGTTTGTTTCAGAAATGCTGTGTCAGAGCACAGATAAAGCTTTTTTTTGTTGTTGTTTTTAATTTATCTGTGAATCAGGGTAGGATAAAGTTTGGGGTTTTTTTGCTTTAACTGTGAATCAGGGGAGGATAAAGTGGTTGTTTTTGTTTTTTGTTTTTTGTTTTTTGCTTTATCTGTGAATCAGGGGAGGATAAAATTTGGGTTTTTTTGCTTTCTCTGTGAATCAGGGGAGGATAAAATTTGGGTTTTTTTGCTTTAACTGTGAATCAGGGGAGGATAAAGGGTTTTTTCTGTTTTATCTGTGAATCAGGGGAGGATAAAGGTTTTTTATTTTGTTTTTGCTTTATCTGTGAATCAGGGAAGGATAAAGTTTGGGTTTTTTGCTTTCTCTGTGAATCAGGGGAGGATAAAATTTGGGTTTTTTTGCTTTATCTGTGAATCAGGGGAGGATAAAGGGTTTTTCTGTTTTATCTGTGAATCAGGGGAGGTTTCCAGGTGACTTGGAGGCTTCTCCCATGCAACCCAGAGAGTTCTGCTGGAAGCTCCCATGGAACAGAAGTTGCATTTGGGGCTGATGCAGATTCCAGAGTTCTCAGAGCTGGGGATGCTCCATCCCTTCAGGAAGTGCTGCCCCAAACATTAATCCTGTCCTGTCCTGGCTGCTGACAAAGCTGAGCACAGAGCCATGGAAAAGAATAAAATTCCTCTGCTGACAGAGACCTGGGAGCAGCCWCAGAAACCCAACCTTGCCTTGGCTTCCCCCAGCCAAACCCAGAGAGGGTTTAGGCTCTGCCTTGGAGTATTTTAAGCTCAGAACAAACTTTGTTTTGATGTATTTTCATGATAACCTGAAGGGAAAAACACGACYAGCTGAGGGTGTGAAGTGAGCAGGGCTAAATCACTTTGCTGGAGGTCAGATTACCCTTTCCCCCATCCAAATCTTCCATGTGTGAATTTTTATTCCCAGAAAACTCCTYTCAGTAAAAGTATAATGAGAACTCACCAGCTCTCCTTTTGCTGTTGCTGTATTACCTCCAAAAATAGATTGGTTTTAACTTTTAGGAGAGTTTAACTGGATGAGAAGGAGATGCCAATGATAATAGGAAAAGGCCTGTTAATTGATTTTTAATACTGGTGCTCTTGAGTGGTGCCAGAATTAATGACAATGATCAAACATTCCTGCAGCCCTTTTCATCCCAGAGCTCCTCGCAGGACAACTTCCAAATTATGGCAAGGGAAGAGCAGCCAAASCTGGGGTAAAATACGGCAGGATGGTTTTCCAATTGCAACAGCAGCAGGAATATTGGGAGYAGGGATTAGTGAAGCTGGAATTTGGCCAGATTCCTCGGATTTACACGCTTTTATAACATTTTCTGGACTTTTAACCACAGATAACCATCTGCAGTGCCTGTCTGCTGCTCTGCTCTGAGCTGAGTGTCAYAAATAGCCTGCCCAGGGTGATATTTTAGCCAGCAAAGCCTGCAGGGTATAAATAGATGCTGAAAGGCTCTGCTCTCCCCAAACCACTAAGGACAGCTTTGCAGTTTCAGGGGTTTTCAAGTGGTTGGAGTCCTCAGCACTTGTTTGTGCCATGGGAATTCTCAAACAGCCCTCCAAGACAGGCTCAGCCTCTTGGCRATCCCTTCCATTTGCTTCAAAATGTGAAAAAGAGAAAAGATGGCAGAGTTGTTGTTTGCTTCAGGATTTCTCAGTGTTTCCTTGGGGAATTGTTATCCAGGGAATTCAGTTTGTGCAATGCTGGGCGTGAGGTGTTTGCAGGGACACACAGAGGGGGCTCAGCTCCCTTTTTTCTGCCCCCTTTTTCCTGCTGCTCTGGATTTGTCTGCATGGATTTCCCTGCCTTCCCCTGCAATGCTGAGAATTCCAGATTGCTGTTCCCCAAAAGCTGATTTTTCCTGAGCTAACAGGGGAAATTGTTGTATTTATGCTGAATCTTTTACTTTTTTTCTCTTCCACGGCTGGGATGAAATGTGCTGGAGGGTATTTCTTGTTGGACTCAGATGTTTATCAGTTCTTATCTATGTCACAGTCTTACAGAGCGCTGTAGAACTTCACTCTAACAAACTAAAACTGGAGCCCCAACTCTCTCTACAAGGCCTTTTAAGGACAAACTGTCCAATTAAGAAATGACACCTCAATTATTTTCACTTTTAACCCAGTAATCAACAACTCATGGCCGCAATGAGGACTATTTTACCCAATTACACAAAACCACCCAAACCCATGGAGAAGAAGGAGAAGAAGAAGAAGGAGAGAAAAGGAGGAGAAGGAGAAGAAAAAGGAGAAAGAAAAAGGAGAAGAAAAAGGAGAAGAAAAAGGGAAGGAGAAGAACGAGAAGAAGAAGGTGGAGGAGAAGAAGAAAAAGGAGAGAAGAAGAAGGAGGAGAGGAGAAGAAGGAGGAGAAGAAAAAGGAGAAGAAGGAGAAGAAGAAGAAGAAGAAAAAGGAGAAGAAGAAGGAGAGGAAGAAGAAGGAGAAGAAGAGAAGGAGAAGACAAGGAGGAGAAGAAGAAGAAGAAAAGGAGAAGAAGAAGGTGGAAGGAGGAAGAAGAAGAAGAGGAGAAGAAGGAGGAGAAGAAGGAGAAGAAGAAGAAGAAAAAGGAGAAGAAGAAGAAGGAGGAGGAAGAGAAGAAGGAGGAGAAGAAGGAGAAGAAAAAGGAGGAGAAGAAGGTGAAGAAGAAGAAGGAGAAGAAGAAGGAAGAAGTTGAAGAAGAAGGAGCAGCCTCCAACCTAAAACCTCCATCTTGCTTTATATATATTACTGTATTCTAAACCCCCAAACTCTGAGTTTCCCACCCTGTGATATCACACACTTCTATCCAAACTCCACACCCACAATCCCAGTTCTGTCATTCCATTCTGGAAGCTTCTCCAGGGCCTCAGGTCAATGCAGTGTTCTCTTGGGGGTCAGTGCCTGGCAGCACAGAAAATCTCAAATTRTCAGCAATAACCAGGYTTCCAACTCATTTTCTCCCTCCTGGTGATGGGGCTGGTTCTCAGCACTGTGGGGTCACTTCCCATCCTGGTGCCCTGTGTGGGTTTGGAGGGTCCTGGTGGGATTTTAATTCCTAAAGATTGATCCCCCTTCTGCCCCTGCAGAGCACCAGCCCCACAGTGATCCCTTCACTCCAGTCCCACCACGCTGGGTGGCTCAGACCCACCTTTTCTGAAGATATTTTCATTAAATCCTTCCTTTTTTTTTGCTGGATTTTCCTTATTGGATGGGAAAAAAATCCCATGTTTGGTATTCAGTGGATGGGAAAAATTCCCACATTTGATATTCAGTAGATGGGAAAAATTCCCATGTTTGATATTCAGTGGATGGGAAAAATTCCCATGTTTGATATTCAGTGGAGGTTGAATAACCACTGAATATCAAATCTGATATTGATGCCATATCACTGAATATCAAATCTGATATTGATGACATATCACTGAATATTAAATCTGATATTGATGACATATCACTGAATATCAAATCTGATATTGATGTCATATCACTGAATATCAAATCTGATATTGATGTCATATTACTGAATATCAAATCTGATATTGATGCCATATCACTGAATATCAAATCTGATATTGACCTCATATCTCTGAACATCACACCCCTGCTCTGTGACAGGGGAAAACCTGTGGAACTCCACCAGGGCAGGTTTCTAACTGGTGCAAAAAATCAGAATTCCCTTGGCTTTTCTGCTCAGAATCCTCAGTTCTGCATTCCAGCCACACAATTCCCTCCAGCTCTTCCAAGATTAAAAAATAAAAGTTCCAGAGGCTCTTCCAAAGGGGTTGATGCTGCTCCTGTGTGGGCATTCCTTATCTCCCTGCCAGGACCTCACCCCAGAGCAGCTGTGGCATCACCCGTGGCTTCCTGAGGATTTTCACCCTGTCAGAACCACTTAGAGATTCCCTGGGTTACCCTGAGAGCTCCTGGGGTGCCCCAGTTTTCTCTTTGGAGAAGAAAAATTGTGATTTTTTTGCCTCGTTGATGCTCACTAAACAAATAACGAGCGGCCAAATGAATCAGCGCTGGCGTCAAATAAAAAATGTTAAGTTCTGTGAGAGAGAAGAGGCGATTGCACACAGAATGTAACATTTAACTTTAGGATTTTCAAACTCCATTAATGTGGCGTTTACCAGAAGTTTTTCAAAAAAGTTCTTTGTGAGCTATAGAAAACGTGCACACACTGGAAGCACACTAGATTTTTACAATGCGAGAGAATGTATACGTGCCATGATGGTGATGACATTGTATAAGTACTGACTGCAAGACATCCATGGAATTTTTATGGGGTATGGTATTAATGTTTTCCTCAATTGCAAAATTTTGCCTTACAATTTTGTTTTTTGGAAGAATACACTTTTCTCATTTATATTTTGCATATAAAAACTGGGCAGTTAAAATTATAATTAGACATGTGAGCTCCAGTTTCCTGCACAGGAACGTGAATACTTTCTGTATTCGCAGTTTACTTAAAATAATTGGGTCACAGCAAATGTAAGGTTCTTTTAATCACCCTGTTGCAGCCGATTAATCAGCAGGAATAAAAAATAATGACTGAAAACCAAATTATAATCCTTCCGATTTAAAGCTTTTGGAGAATGTGATTATGCATCCTAAAGTCCTGGTAAAATAGATTTCTCTCCCCAATAAAAGGCTTGGATGAGGAAATTATACTTTTGCTTTTTCTTTTTTTTTTTCTTTTTTTTCTTTCAGACAGAAAGAAATACTGTATGCTTGCACTTCAAGACAATATTTATAAGAGAATAAGTAGGGCTTAATTTGTCTTAATAAAATTGTTTAATGTTTTCTTCAAAAGCAATTTAGGCGTAGCTAGCTTTTTTTTTTTTTAATATTAGCTATGAAAACAACCATTTAGTGAATAGTCTGATAAAAAAGAACCCTTTCATCATTGGTGGAATGAGAGCAAATAAATATATAATAAGCACTGAGTTGCCTAGATACCCAGTGCATTTGGTTTTCCATGTGGGAATTGTTGGAATTCTTCTGTGTTTGCTCCTTGCCAACTTGGCTTTTTTTAAGCGTTTGTTTTCATAGTGCTTAGCCCCTCCCAGGCCAACTGGGCGCCCTGACCTGGTGAAGGGTTCAATTAAGGATAAGTGCAAATTTTTTTTTCATTACCCTGTCTTGATCACTTTCACTGCAAGGGTTTAGTCAGCTGTGTGGGTTGTTACCCGATTGTGACACATGGTGTCACCTGGATAATAAAGGACTCCTTGAATTAGTAAAGACTTCTGGTGCAGATTCTATAAGTTTTTGGCAAAAGGATTTTTTTTTTCCATCTCTAATTCTGAAACAGGTTTTGAAACTGAATGGCCGAAAAGGAGCTACTCGTTTGTGTTGCAAACAAAATTTTTGACATTTTCTTGGATAAATGCCGATGCTCGAAGACATTTAAAAATCTAAGAACACTGTAAAGATAACCAGAAAGCTTTTTTAAGAGGGAAACAAACTTTTTTCCTTTTCTGCTTTTTCTTGGAAAGCAGGCCATACACTTCCTTCTTTCAACTTCTCTCTTTTTTTTCTTTTCCTTAAAAATCCCTCTTCCATTAACAGATAAGTGGGTCCTTTTTATTCTGTCCTTTCATGGAATTCTTGGAAATTCTAGGGCCAAAATAACAGAGAACGTTAATATATCTGGTCTGACCCAATGTAAAAAGCACTTTTATATAAATAATCAGGATCAATTGTTATTTGTTTGGGTTTTTTAGAGATTTTAAATTCGCTTTGCATTTTCTCATGCAGCAGTAAGGTTTTTGTTGGAAACCTAATATTTTTGTTTTCTGAATGCCATTTAGTAGCCTGGTTTTTCACTTGTTATTTAAGCCTTGTTAAGCACATTTTCCTATGAAGGGACCCTGGTTTTGTTTATGACATTTTAGAGTCAAGGCAAACTATGTTAATTCTCTAATTGGAAGGATGTAAGTGCATCGCCTAAACCTGTAAGTTATGGGATATGTTTGTAAAAACTGGCAATTGTTCCAGAGGCCTAGCTTTGGAAAAGCTGTTATCAACAGCAAATTATAAATTTTCTTTAATTCCATTGAAAGTAATCAAGATTTAATGAATAATTTGGAATAAGTTCAGGGACTAGTTACACAATAACAAGTAAAATTCTAGTGGAGAAGTTATACCTTACATTTTGAGGGGGAATAAGGAGCCCTATAGGAAAAAAAGTTAGAAGAAATTATATGTTGTCCAACAAAATTCTAAAGTTTATTTTAAAAATTGTAAACCTTGTGAAGATCACTCAGTGTGAATTTCCCAGAGCGCTTTTCACTTGAAAAGGTTACCTGATTTTTTTCTAACTTTGTTTTTCCTTAAATTTTCATGGTCCTGGTAAATCTTTAATTATTTTTTTGTTTGTTTTCCTTTTATGCTAGACAGCAAGAAATAAACAAAAGGATAATAGAAAATTAAATTAAACTGTCCTTCAAAGCAGGTTTTTTGCACTCTTAATATGTTTGCAGAAAATTCCAATTGGGAAATCTGGGTGTGTTTAAAACTAAAATAAAAGAAGTGAATTTTGATTTTTATTGAATAAATACGTTAAAAGGATTGTAATAAACTGACTGAATAACAAGTCCTCCAATCCCTAAGCTAGTCCCAGTTTGGGCTTCAAATTAAGTTGTAAAAGTAATATACAAATAATAAAGGGTATTCCTAAAAAGGCCAAGAACGCTTCTCATTTAGGATAATAAAGCTTTAAAATGTGCACACATTTTTTCAGTAAAGCACTAAGTTCAGCCTTTTATCTAATGCAAATGTCAAAGCAAATTCTTTCTTGGAAAGTTAATCTTGAAACTTCTTTTCCCAGTGATTCCTTTAAAGTAGTTCCTGAAGCCTACAGTCAATCTTCCTATCCTCACTTAAAGGTATAACTAGTGGATTACTTGGCGAATCAAATATGTGTGTAGAAAATATCCAAATTAAGGAAAAGTTTTCTGTGGTCCCAGACTTGGAATTTCTACACAGCTTTGTTTGTGTAATCTTCTCCCTTAGATCAAATTGATTAATTAACAAGGTTAAAATTTGAGGGTAAAATTGTATCAGGTGGAGGTTTTCCAGTCCAATACCTTTGTGTTCTTTACAATGAATTCAAGGTTTATTTAATCCTTTAATATGCAGGGAAATGTAAGATAAAAATGGTTCCTTGAGAAATTTTATTTGTAAACATCTTTTTAAGCAGAGCTTAAGGGTAAAGAAATGGTTCACTATAAAGGCTAACTAAATTTAGCTTTTACTTTTGCAAAACTTTTATTGTTTCATCATAATTTTTTCAAGTTCAGGTAAACACACCCCCCGCACAGAAGCCCACACCCCGCGTTCAGCACTCCCCCGAATCCCTCCCCCCCCGCGCACCCGTACCCCACCCAGCAACCCCGCATCCGCCAAGTCCGAACCCACTCCTACCCACCCTCCCCATATGAGAGGTAGTAGCCCCCTAAATATCGAATGATTTCAATCTGTCCTGTAAACTGAAATCATTGATTGTGGACTTTATTTAAAATAAGTCATTACAATTAAAATTATTGAGGGTAAGATCTGAAGTTTTGAATAAATGCTTGGGCAAATCTTTCAAACTTAGCAGGATTCATTAATACTAATTTAATCAGGGTGAAAAATCCTTAACCGAGAGATAAGGACCTTTGTGCGTGATTTTCTCAGGTCCTTGAAAATGTCTCCTGTTTAGCTCTGACCAATTACAGGGTGGGGGAATTTTTATTATGATTTATGGAAATATAACCATTTAAAATTTTATTTTTGTTAGCACAATAGCTTTGATCTTTGATCTTGACTTTTAAAAGGTTTTAGACTGCAGCAGGATCTTGCACTGGGCCAAATGAACTGAGTTTTCATAATTGAAAATCCAAAAAAGAAGACTTGTGGTTTTTTGATTTCTTTTTGCCTGCAGGACCATTTAACAGAATGCAGCTGGAAGATGGCTGCAACAAAAGCAGAATTTGTTTCCTTTTTTTTGTTGTCACCTCATGAATAATTGTAGCGTGCAGAACCAGTTAGCAAATATTAAAAGTAACAGTTTTAACTGTTTGCTGGTTGGTTTGGTATCATTTAAGCTGGTGAAGGACTTTTTAATTTATCTAAGGAAAATATTTTGTGAATTAAATTAACTGAAATGGAAATTTTAAAAAACAGTGGGGAAATTTTTGAAGATTTTTTTGTCACTTTGTCCTGCTGGTTTATTAGTAATCTTAATTTCTATTATTGCTTTAGTTTTAATCAAATTGCAACATGTCCAAAGAGTCAATTCATATTCCTTTGGTCCAATGCTTTCACAATTCCTCCCTTTTTGCATCAGCTGAAACAGTTGGCAAACACACAGAAAGCAATGTTGCCACTCCCAAATAAATTGGACAGTAAATGATTTTTTCAGTTAGGTTTGCTTGGGCTGGTAAACATAACTAATTCAAAAGGAAGCAGAAAGGATTTTCTTGAGTGAGCAATATAATTTTTAAAACTGTCTGAATTTCTTTCAGTTGAAACAAAGGTATGGTGATCTTCATGTTTAGCACACCATGGGATCAACGAAAAGAGGGCCAGAAAGACACACTGGAAGTAGGAATTTGATTCTCTTAGGGGAAGAAGTATTCCGCTTAAAGAATTTAGGAGAAATTCAAACATCCTGCTTTTGGGTTAATAGGATATTTTTGTCAAACTTTTTTGCAATATAATAATGCAATAACAAGGTAGCAATTGAAGTGTTAATTGAATGTATTTCTTTAAGCAAAAGGTTTTGATTTCCAAATACAGAAAAAACTGGAAGTTTGCTTTCTATCTAACACATATCGCTTGTTCCAGTAGCAAACAAAATCTTGGGTCTTAGTTGTTATTGGAGTGATTAAGAATTCATAAACATAATAAATGTATACAAATAGAAGTATTATTTTAAATTTTTCTCTGCATATTAAAATATGATTAATGTGGTCAAGCAGAGATGAAAATTAAGGGGGTGATGAATGGTTGAAGTTTGTTTTTCCAATTTTTCAATATTATTTCTTTTGATGTGACAGCCAGGCAAAATTTAAAATTTTGCTTCGATTGTGGGTATTTTCTTCAGAAAGACAAGGGAGGGGTTTAAATTTTTGCGCTGTCCTTCTGTCTTATGCTGGGTCCAAAAGTTAAATCTGCCAAAATTTTTGGACAATTAAAGCATTTTTAAGGAAGGAAAATAATTTCTGAGGCCTCACTCCAAGGAGGTACTGCTGGGTTGCTGTTAACTAAGTAACTCACTGGAAGATGAACCTAAGCATTGAGGGCCTAATCCATGAAACTGACAGTTTAAAAAACAAGTCAACACAAATCTGACACTATGTTGCTCAAAAATAGCAAAGCTAAAATCTGAATCATTCCCATTTATTTGGGGGAAAATAATAAATAAGGGATGTTTGGTAAGCTTTTTAGTAATGAAAAATTTTTAAGTAAGTATGTGGTTTTTCTCCAGAATACGAAATTAGTAACATACTAATGTTGTTTGCTAAGATCTTTTAGTAATTTTGCAATAGGCTCTAGAATTCAGTAATTTCTCCATTGCTGGAATTGTTGGATTCCAGGTTTATACTTTGCTTGTTTGTGCATTCCTGAATGATCCAGTTTTTATTGCCATACAGACTATGCTACTTTTATATCAATGAATCTGCATCTTCTCAGACATTTCTGAAAATTCAGAACTTGCCCATTATATAAGTTCCGATTTTTGTGCCAATGAAAAGAACAGATAATTCATTGGAAAGTGCCTTTTTGTGGCATGTGGGTCCTTCTTCCCTGCTTAACAGTAGTGGCTAAATTTTTCAAGTTGAATCAGGTTTGTGGGCGATTACAGGTTTATTTTTAAATACGACAGGGTTGGAAGTCCCAGTGGACTTGGTTTTCAAAAGTACAGAAAATTGTGTTTCTGTGTTTTTCAATTGCTTATCTTTTTTGTGGCTTTTTTTTTTCCCATGCTGATGCTGCAGAATGAAAAGCTGTTAATTGGCAGTGAGATGCAATAGTGATCCTGAATGTTGACTTAAAGACATTCTCCTTAAGAGTGTTCTCAAAATCAAAACTGCAGCTGTATTCCAGAAAAGGGTTGTAAAATTATACTGGTTTTCTTAGGTCCTTGGGTTCAGTAAAAATTTTACCTACTAAGAAGACTAAATTTTGGGCTTCTGTGGTAAATTCGTGTGGTTTGGTGAGAATAATTTAAAGACGTTCACTGAAACTGCCTAATCAGTGGTAAGTTCTCTAAGATTTTTGCATTTAGTTTTACTTGGAATATGAACTTAAATCTATTAAGTCACTGGCTTTGCTTGGTTATTTGCCAACAGCTATTCCCTGCCGCTGTCTCTTAAAAACAAGAACATTCCCCCGTGCAGGATTTTTTCAAAAATTTTACTACAGTAGATATAGAAACTTGGTGAAGAAAAATTATGATTTGCTATTAAATAAGTATTAAAGAAAAAATCTTTCCCTGTTTTTGTTAATTCAAGAATATGAGGGAAGCATATTTGTTTATAAAGAGATAAGGGGTGGGGTGGCTGCCAGGCTGTTTTCGCCCACAGCCGTCCCCCAGTGGAAGCAGATGGGTCCAGCTCTTGTTAACTCAATGCCAACCTGGGATATTTTTTTTAGTTCCTTTCCCTTTACCCATGCTTTTTTCTATGCTATAAAAAGGGTCAACAGTTGCCAGTTAGTAATTTTTCGCTGCATATTGGTCCCCTTTTGCAATTGTCAAATGCCCATGTTAAGAAGAATTGCCCAGACATTTTAAGGGTCCTCAGAAGCAGCAGTTAAGTCTCATGTTTATAGAAGTTTTTCTAGAGTACAATGTGGTGCTTACTATAACCTTTTTCACAGTAGTCTTTGAGAAATGTTTTTCATCTGATGACTGGCAGGATTGCAGCTTAGTGAACTGGCTTGACAAAGATCAGAAAGATTTTATGAAAAGAAGTAGATTTAAGGTAATATTAAACCTTCTATGCTTTATTAAGTTTATGAAAACTTAGTCCACTGGGTATGAATGAATCAAGTTTTTTATCTTTTTACCTGTTTCACAACCTTTGATGGAAGCTTTTTGTATATCTTGTTAGAATAGAACGAAAATGGCAAGCTAGTCCACATGTTTGAGATGTTCAACCAGAAAGAGACCTCTTGCATTCAAGGTACCTTCTAATATATGGAATTCATCATCACCACAAGATTAATTTTTATTTTAACAGACTGTGCCAAGACTGGCCCAAAATAAAACATATCTGTCTTGGTGTAACTAAGAGTGTGTAGAAATCAAGCCCTTTTTTTGCTTTTGCTCGACTGGAAGCAAGACTTGAACATACCTGAATAAATTACAATATGGCATACTTGTAATAAATATGAAAGATTAACAGGGTTTTAATTAGAAAGTGGAAAAATAGAATTTTTAAAAAAAATGTTTATGAATAATTGAAACTTAAATGAGTTTTGTGTTCTTCTAAATACTTTTGCTATGTAAACATTTAACCAGCAAAAAATCTAAATCGTTTTTCTGTCTTATTAGTAAGACAGGCCTTCAAGCCATTTAGGAAGACTTCAGTTAAAGCTTCTCTCTTTACATGCATTAAGGCAAAATTAATAGAAAGGAAGATTGAAGGAAAAAATAGCAAGTAAATGTAGTTTAATTTTACTGAGATTTTAATTTCCATTTGAAACAATTACTTGTTTTTTAAGACTAAGTCTCAGTTTGTAAGGCTTCCAGAAGTGGATTGGTCTTGGACCATGACAGTTTTTGCAAACCTTGAAAACTTCAAAGCCATTGTTGTGTCCTCGCTCTCTAAGTTTAGTCAAAATGGAAGTTTTGATTGTTTCACACTGATGGGACACACGCATGACAATGGCAACAAGGGCCATGCCATTAATTGGCATTCTGTTATCTGTCTGCATTTTTAGTGGAGGCCAACGCCTTTGTTTTTTACTCTTGCTGCTTTACAAGTTATCATGAGCCACTACAGCACTGAAGGAGAAATTACAGAAAATCTGGTTCTTTGCTGTCTCTTTTTTCCAGGTCCATAAAAAAAAGAAACTGAAACCCTAAATGACCCCTTTGGATTTTTTGTTTTTCCCATATAGATTATGTTAGACACAAGGAAAACCTTGCCCTTTGTTTAAAAATGCAAGTTTGAATGAGATTTAAAAAGAAATTTATTCTTTGTTTCAATCACAAAAAGTTGTTGTGTGTTTTAAAGAGAACCAGAATGCTTGCATTAACAAGAACAATCCCGAAGTTCTTATATAAGCTAAAAGTAAATTTTATCCAAATTTAGTTTTTTTTTTTACGTTGTGGCTTCTTTTTTTCTCTCCTCATTTTAGCATAGACCCTCAAGGTGAAAACCTTTGCTTTTCCCGTTACACCTCTCTTTTTCTCTTTGTTCACAAAGAATTTAACATTTTTATTTAAGATTTTAAACCCTTAACATCTGAGGCAACAGAAGAATTTAACATATTATGATTTAGGATTTTAAACCCTCGCATCCTTGAGCCAACAGAATTAAAACATTTTAATTTAGGATTTTTAACCCTCCTCAGCATCGTGGGGCACAGAGAATTTTATTAGGATTTTAATTTTATTTTTAGATTTACAGATATTTTTTAGATTTAACAAACTATGATTTAAGATTTTAAACCCTCAGCATCCTGGCCACACAGAATTAAACATTTTAATTTAGGATTTTTAAACCCTCAGCATCCTAAGGCACACCAGAAATTTAGCATTTTTTATTTAGGATTTTAAACCCTTAACATCCTGAGCAAAAGAATTTAACAATTATGATTTAGGATTTTAAAACCCTCAGCATCCTGGACTGCACAGAATTAAACATTTTTATTTAGGATTTTTAAACCTCAGCATCGTGAGGGCACAGAGAATTTTATTTAGGATTTTAAATTTTATTTTTAGATTTAACAGATATTTTTAGATTTAACAATTATGATTTAGGATTTTAAACCCTCAGCATCCTGGGCCGCACAGAACATTA
>NDFG01000090.1:481883-506038 GCA_002167245.1 Sporophila hypoxantha
CAAGATCACAATTTTTCTTCTCCAAAGAGAAAACTGGGGCACCCCAGGAGCTCTCAGGGTAACCCAGGGAATCTCTAAGTGGTTCTGACAGGGTGAAAATCCTCAGGAAGCCACGGGTGATGCCACGATGCCCTGGGTGAGGTCCTGGCAGGGAGATAAGAGAATGCCCACACAGGAGCAGCATCAACCCCTTTGGAAGAGCCTCTGGAACTTTTATTTTTTAATCTTGGAAGAGCTGGAGGGAATTGTGTGCCTGAGGAGATGCAGAACTGAGGATTCTGAGCAGAAAAGCCAAGGGAATTCTGATTTTTTTGCACCAGTTAGAAACCTGCCTCTGGGAGTTCCACAGGTTTTCCCCTGTCACAGAGAGAGGGTGTGATGTTCAAGATATAGGTCAATATCAGATTTGATATTCAGTGATATGCATCAATATCAGATTTGATATTCAGTGATATGACATCAATATCAGATTTTGATATTCAGTGATATGACATCAATATCAGATTTGATATTCAGTGTATGTATCAATCACTTAATTCACATGATATATCAATATCAGATTTGATATTCATGTATGCATCATATCAGATCTGATATTCACAAGTGGTTATTCACCTCAACTGAAATATAACATGGGAATTTTTTCCCATCCACTGAATACAAACATGGGATTTTTTTCCCATCCAATAAGGAAAATCCAGCAAAAAAAAGGAAGGATTTAATGAAAAATATCTTCAGAAAAGGTAGGGTGCAGGTCTGAGCCACCCAGCGTGGTGGGACTGGAGTGAAGGGATCACTGTGGGGCTGGTGCTCTGCAGGGCAGAAGGGGGATCATCTTTAGGAATTAAAATCCCACCAGGACCCTCCAAACCCACCACACAGGGCACCAGGATGGGAAGTGACCCACACAGTGCTGAGAACCAGCCCATCACCAGGAGGGAGAAAATGAGTTGGAACCTGGTTATTGCTGAAATTTGAGATTTTCTGTGCTGCCAGGCACTGACCCCCAAGAGAACACTGCATTGACCTGAGGCCCTGGAGAAGCTTCCAGAATGGAATGACAGAACTGGGATTGTGGGTGTGGAGTTTGGATAGAAGTGTGTGATATCACAGGGTGGGAAACTCAGAGTTGGGGGTTTAAGAAACTAGTAATTAATCTCTTCCGGGGTTGTGATTTTTTTGCCTCGTTGATGCTCACTAAACAAATAACGAGCGGCCAAATGAATCAGCGCTGGCGTCAAATAAAAAATGTTAAGTTCTGTGCGGCCCAGGATGCTGAGGGTTTAAAATCCTAAATCATAATTGTTAAATCTAAAAATATCTGTTAAATCTAAAAATAAAATTTAAAATCCTAAATAAAATTCTCTGTGCCTCACGATGCTGAGGGTTAAAAATCCTAAATAAAAATGTTTAATTCTGTGCAGTCCAGGATGCTGAGGGTTTAAAATCCTAAATCATAATTGTTAAATTCTTTTGCCTCAGGATGTTAAGGGTTTAAAATCCTAAATAAAAATGCTAAATTCTGGGTGCCTTAGGATGCTGAGGGTTTAAAATCCTAAATTAAAATGTTTAATTCTGTGTGGCCCAGGATGCTGAGGGTTTAAAATCTTAAATCATAGTTGTTAAATCTAAAAATATCTGTTAAATCTAAAAATAAAATTTAAAATCCTAAATAAAATTCTCTGTGCCCCACGATGCTGAGGGTTAAAAATCCTAAATTAAAATGTTTAATTCTGTGTGGCTCAGGATGCTGAGGGTTTAAAATCCTAAATCATAATTGTTAAATTCTTTGTGCCTCAGGATGTTAAGGGTTTAAAATCTTAAATAAAAATGTTAAATTCTTTGTGGCCCAGGATGCTGAGGGTCTAAAATCCTAAGTAAAAATGTGAAATTCTGTGTGCCCCAGGATGCTAAGGGTTTGAAATCCTAAATTAAAATGTTACATTCTGTGTGGCCCAGGATGCTGAGGGCTTAAAATCCTAAATCATAATTGTTAAATCTAAAAATATCTGTTAAATCTAAAAAACTGTTAAATCTAAAAATAAAATTTGAAATCCTAAATAAAATTCTCTGTGCCCCAGGATGCTGAGGGTTTAAAATCCTAAATGAAAATGCTAAATTCTGGGTGCCTTAGGATGCTGAGGGTTAAAAATCCTAAATTAAAATGTTTAATTCTGTGTGGCCCAGGATGCTGAGGGTTTAAAATCTTAAATAAAAATATTAAATTCTGTGCACCTCAGAATGTTAAGGGTTTAAAATCTTAAATAAAAATGTTAAATTCTTTGTGGCCCAGGATGTTAAGAGTTTGGAATCCTAAATTAAAATGTTACATTCTGTGTGGCCCAGGATGCTGAGGGCTTAAAAATCCTAAATCATAATTGTTAAATCTAAAAATATCTGTTAAATCTAAAAACTTGTTAAATCTAAAAAATTGTTTAATCTAAAAATAAAATTTAAAATCCTAAATAAAATTCTCTGTGCCCCAGGATGCTGAGAGTTAAAAATCTTAAATCATAATTGTTAAATTCACTGTGGCCCAGGATGCTAAGGGTTTAAAATCCTAAATAAAAATGTGAAATTCTGGGTGCCCTAGGATGCTAAGGGTTTAAAATCRTAAATAAAWATGTTAAATWCTGTGRYGCRCAGGGTACTGAYAMTTTAAACTCCTAAATAAAAAGGTAAAATTCTGATCAGGATGCCCTGATGTTGTTCCTCATTTGGACCTGAAGGATTGCACTGTAAATTTGGGATCCTCAGTGGGAGGGATAAATCTGGGCACAAAACTCAAGATTTGAGCAAATTCTCTCTGTTCCAACTGAGATTTCTWGTGAATTACAGACCAAAGTCTTTGCAGGAGCAGGAATTACTCTGTGTACAACTTTTACTGAAACAGCTCCCCTGCAAAACCAAAACAACAACTCCCAGCACCCCAAAATGAACAGAACACTGAATTATTRCTGTGAATAAATGTGAAAAATGTCTCCAGGAGCTTTAACACACCGAGCTGGGCTGATCCCAGCCAGGGGGCTGAAACATGGACCAGCAGAAATACCTGAGGCAGAAATGAGGCCGGGCAYAAGCAGGGCTGTGTTCTGGAGAGCCCTGCTCGCCCCCCTGGCCCAGCTTGGCTGGCATTAATAGAGCCCAAAGCGAGAGGTGGGGCCACATGTGGTGTCAATACACTTTAATTAAGTGTAATAATTCCCCTTTTCCTGAGGTGGACGTGCTAAGACAGATTTCTCGGCCGAGATTTATGCCTGGCCGAGGATTTCTGGGCTGTCCCSTTGTGCTGTGCAGAGCGTCAGTGCCCTCTTTGGGAACGCCGGGATTCTGCAGGGATCTGCCACATCCACCTCTGCAGTATTCTCATTTTCTCTGAGCAGAGAGGGACACGGTTCAGCCAGGAAAATCCTGGGAAGCTGTGAGAAACTGTAAGAAACACAGAGAGAAAAATTCAAACAATTATTATCTCTCTTTCTGGAACCGTTGCTTGTAGATTTGGTTCTCCAGAGTGTGCTATTCATAATTCAATAGTGTGAGAGAAGATTCAAAGCCAATCAAGTCTTAAGTCCACCATTGTTTCTATAAGAACTATGGATTTCTAATAATAATTTTGTTTTTCATACCTTCTAATGATAAAGTCTCTCTATCACCTTTACCTGTCCCCAGTACCACAGGACCAGGGGATTCTGCAGGGATCTGCCACATCCACCTCTGCAGTATTCTCATTTTCTCTGAGCAGAGAGGGACACGGTTCTGCCAGGAAAATCCTGGGAAGCTGTGAGAAACTGTAAGAAACACAGAGAGAAAAATAGAAAAATTCAAACAATTATTATCTTTCTTTCTGGAGCCGTTGCTTATAGATTTGGTTCTCCAGAGTGTGCTATTCATAATTCAATAGTGTGAGAGAAGATTCAGTATTCAATATTCAATTCACCAATAGTGTGAGAGAAGATTCAAAGCCAATCAAGTCTCAAGTCCACCATTGTTTCTATAAGAGCTATGGATTTCTAATAATAATTTTGTTTTTCATACCTTCCAATGATAAAGTCTCTCTATCACCTTTACCTGTCCCCACTACCACGGGACCAGGGGATTCTGCAGGGATCCATGGGATTCTGCAGGGATCTGCAACACATCCACCCCTGCAGTATTCTCATTTTCTCTGAGCAGAGAGGGACACGGTTCAGCCAGGAAAATCCTGGGAAGCCGTGAGAAAATGTAAGAAACACAGAGAGAAAAAMTCAAACAATTATTATCTCTCTTTCTGGAACCGTTGTTTGTAGATTTGGTTCTCCAGAGTGTGCTATTCATAATTCAATAGTGTGAGAGAAGATTCAATATTCAATATTCAATTCACCAAATATGGGAGAGAAAGATTCACATATTCTCAATATTCAAGTTCACCAATAGTGTGGAGAGACGATTCAATATTCAATATTCAATTCACCAATAGTGTGAGAGAAGATTCAAAGCCAATCAAGTCTTAAGTCCACCATTGTTTCTATAAGAACTATAAGATTTCTAATAATATTTTGCTTTTCATACCTGTCCAATGATAAATCTCTCCTATCACCATTTACCTGTCCCCAAACACACGGGTACCAGGGTCTGCAGGAGTCCATGGGTTCTGCAGGATCTGCCACATCCACTTCTGCAGTATTCTCATTTTCTCTGAGCAGAGAGACGACACGGTTCAGCCAGGAAAATCCTGGGAAGCTGTGAGAAACTGGTAAGAAACACAGAGAAGAAAATATTCAAACAATTATTTTCTCTCTTCTGGAGCCGTTGTTTATAGATTTGGTTCTCCAGAGTGTGCTATTCATAATTCAAATAGTGTGAGAGAAGATTCAATATTCAATATTCCATTCACCAATAGTGGAGAGAAGATTCCTAAAGCCAATCAAGTCTTAAGTCCATCATTGTTTCTATAAGAGCTATAGATTTCTAATAATAATTTTGTTTTTCATACCTTCTAATGATAAAGTCTCTCTATACCTTTACCTGTCCCCAGTGCCCTACAGCAATTCACTTCCCAGAGAGTTTGATAATTTTGCTCCCCCTGGAGCAAAGATCCTTTTCAGTTTTGAGCTCTTCACCTAAAAAAAAAAATAATCCATAATTGGATAATAAGGTAATTAGGGGGGTTCTAGGAGTTGCTGGAAGTTTCTCCTGTGTCACATTCATATTCTCTGAAAAATCCCTTCACCCAGGATTTTTCTCCTGGGAAGCTGAGAAGCCTCAGAGAAAAATGAAACAATTCTTATCTCATTTGCTTCTCCTGTGTTTTGCTGCTTTGGAACGTGTTTGGAGATTGTTTACCCACAGGTGATTGTTTCATTGGTTTCATGTGAATTGTTTTCACTCTTTGGCCAATCAGGGCCAAGCTGTGTTGGGACTCTAGAATGAGAGTCACGAGTTTTCATTATTATTTTTTAGCCTCCTGTAAGTATCCTTGCTGTATTCTTTCATATAGTTTAGTATATTTATTTTATTTATTTATATACATTTATTTATTTCTATTTATATAAATATATAAAATATACAATATTTATTATATTATTTTATATATAATACCTATTATATATTATATATTATATATTATATATTATATATTATATATTATATATTATATATTATATATTATATATTATATATTTAACAAATAGACTATATTTTTACATAAAAATATAAATATAAACAAATACTTTAATATTTATTTTTATTTATTTTATTTATTCTATATTTTAATATAATATATTATCATAAAATAATAAATTAGCCTTCTGAGAACATGGAGAGCATTCATCATTCCTTCCTGCCATGGGGCACCCCACAAACACAAACCTCCTGGGTGTTTTTGGGGTCAGAGGATGGAGCTCCTCAGGAGGGAGGCACAGGGCGCTGTTAAGCTGAGCTTTCCTGGGAAAGGGAAAGGCTGAGCAGGGTTTAAAGCTGATCAGGAGCTGATAGCAGCTCACAAAGCTCGGGATTAAAGCACCGCTGCTGGCTGGAGGTCACTTTTTCACTTTTCATCCTGCAGGATAATTCCTGCCTGCTGCAGGGCCAGCTCGCCCCCAACATCTGCTTTAGCCATCGCTTCCAAAAACAACCCAACATCCCCCAGCGCTGGTGGTACAACAACACAGCCCCCTCTGCTCCCTCCCCGTGCAGGGAAGCTCCTGCTGGGCTGGAAACCCTGCCCAGGGTCCCTGAGTGACCCCAGCCCTGGCTGGGCTCTCCCATTTGCACATGAAACCCTTGGGAAGGGTTCCGGGGCAGGGAATGGATCCTGCTGCAGCCAGGAGAGCTCCAGCAAAGCCCTGAGCGGGGTCTGGGGAGGAGCAGATCCTGCAGGAGGGTTTGGTGATGCTCAGTGTCCAGCAGATGGGCAGGGGGTGAGCTGGAGCAGTTAGAGCAGAGGCAGATCCTGGTGGATCCTCCAGAGGATCCATTGGATGCTCAGTTTAATCCCAAATTAGTTTTGCACAACTGACACAAAGTACTGGGTTCAGGATGTTCTCTCTGTGCAAGGCAGAGCTGTGGTGCCAAAAACCTCCAAAACTGGAATTTCYGCCCAGTTCTAATTCCAGCATCACCAGGAGCAGAGAAATCTGGTAAAGAACTGGGAGGAYTGCTGCCAGGTGATGAAAGAAGGGGAGGAAAGGCAGCCCAGCAGACAGGATTGATCCAATATCTGTGTTTGGTGGTGCTAAAAGAGGACAGGATTTATCCAACACCTGCAGGATTAATCCAACACCTGCAGATCTCACCAGACAGGAATTGTCAGATCTGTGGAGGAGAGGAGGATTCCGCAGGGAGGAGTGTGGGGCAGTGTCAGACCCTCCTTGGCACTCCAGCTCTCAAGGGGCTGGAGAGGACAATCCAAAGTTAAAAATCCTGGAGAAAAAGGCTTTGACAAACCAGATTTTCACTGCAAAAGGCAYCCCCAGACCCAGGTGGGAAAAGAATGAAAAAGCTCTGAAAAAGCTGTTTGCCAGCCTGGGGTAAAGTGCAACTTCTGCTGGTGGATTCTAAAATTCAGAGTATCAGTTCTCCTTTCTGCCTTGCTGTTTAGAGGAAGCCCAAGGTGTTGTTGCCCCTCATGCCCAGCACACACCTCACCKACTGAGTATCATTTCCTTTCAGAAGACTTTCAAACACTTGAGACTTTAAAATACTTTTTTTCTCAGTTGCATTGGTCTAAATATCACATAAGCTGCAAAAAAATATTAATAACTTGTAAGAAAAACAGTGAGATCAGGTTGGAGCTTGGACATTACCCAGTGCAGCAGACCCAGCAGATTTCTTATTTCATTTCTGACACCTCGCTGAAGTTCCATGCCAATTTAGGACAGATGTGCCTGCATCCAAATCTCACCAGACACGCTCAGGAATTTATTCTCCTATCCAAAAAATTATTTCTGAGCCTGATCCAACCTAAAGCACTCAAATCCAAACCCCTCAGTTGGGGTGAAACCCCAGCTTTCCTTGGTGAGTGGAAGCAGCCATGCCCTGGGAGTGGAGAAGAGGGGCTGGCAATTAGCAATCCTGCTCGAATTTAAATTGTCTCCTCGCATGGTTCATATTTTAACCATTCTGTGGCTCTTTCTGGTCTGAATCCATGTCCTGAGGTTCTCCTGGGTGCCAGGGGAGCTGGGGGTGCTCGGCCCTGCCTGTCCTGGGGGGCTCAGCTGAGCTCTGAGCTCCACCTCGCCCCACATTTGGGCTACACTGAGCAACACTTCCTTTTTATTTAAATTATTTCTAAACAAATCAAAACTCTGTGCCAGGAGTTTACACAGCCTTTGACATGAAAATAAAAACCCTCACAAGCAGTCAGGGCGCTGTGATCGCAGCAGAACCAAAATCCTGATGATATTTCCTTGACACCTCTGTTTAAACCCCAGGATGTTCCCGCTGCCCCTGGGCTCTCACAGCTCCATCAGAACAGCAGAGTGCTAAAATTGCCTTCCCAAAATCACCCCCAAATCTCTGCACTCTCAAGGACAGGTCCTTGAAAGAAAAAGCAATAACCAAGAGGAAGGCAGCCAGCTATGGCTCAGATTTTATAATGTTTCCCTGCTGTTATTTTCACCACAGGCTATTTTATATTCCCCACCTCTTCTTTTTTTTTTCCCCTCCATCAAGTTGCTCTTTAAGGTCACATCTGTTGGGGGCTCATAATGATTTTTATGACAACTTTGCAGAGAAGGGAAGCAGTTGGATGCAGAGGTTCGTGTCAGGGGGGACTGCTCTCCATCCTGAGGCATTTTCTCTGTTCTAACTCAGATGTTCTACTGACCAAGAAAAGCCTGACCTAAGATCTGGATGGCAGAGCAAAAATTTATGTGCAAAATGCCACAAATTTGGCTTCCATTGAAAACCAGCCACCTTGAAGGCGGAGAAAGTGAAGCAAGGAAAAGTGAAAATATTCTACAAGTAATTCCAAGGTTATTATCACATTTTAAAGGCTGAAAAAGGGCTTTTGAGAAGTTGTTTGGCAAACTCTGCTGTGTATTGCCTAAAGTCTCCAGCTGTGWGTGTGTTTTTGGAGGAGAAGGGGGTTGCTTTTCTCTTCCTTGGTATTATTTTATGTTGGAAACTCTTTCTGCCTTATCAAGACCTGTCTGATAAATCAGAAATCCTTTTCCAGCTGCCCCAGCCACCAAATGACATCAGAGCACGAGGTGGGTGCTCTGTGCCATCAAACAACAACAGAACTATAAAACCAGCAACAGGGTTTTGGGTTTTGTGGGAGAACCCAAATCTCATTTTCTAGCACTCAGTGCATTTAATACAAATACAAATATAAATACAAATATAAATACAAATACAAAAAATACAAATACAAATACAAATACAAAAACTGAGCTGCCTTTAATACAAATATTGGCTGATCTGGTGCATGAACAACCGTTTGTCATTGGATTTGGGAATTTTTGTAGGGTTTTTATTTTATCCTGGACAAAGCACACATTGGATTTTGTTCATTAAGAAAATGAAGATGTTCTCCTGGTGAACAGAGCCCTGCTGAGATTAAAGGTCTGGAGTAGAAACACGGGAAACATCCATTGCCATAAAATTGTGAGGAGGATGATTCCATCATGCACCTGGTGCTGTCCATGGAATGGTGAACTCTGGAATGTTGGAATTCCTGTGTTCCACCTTCTGGGACATCTCTGAGCACAGGGTGGTGCCTCCTTGAAGCATCTCCAGGGTAATTAAGCATTAAATTAATATTTTCATTTGTGCTGGAAACATCTCTCCTTTTAGGAATGCTGGGAAAATTTACCAGAGCACAAAGATAACTAAAAAAAATACATGGAAAACTCCATGGAAAACMRACTGCAGACTTTCTGTTCATAAAGAGGGTTTATATGAAAAATAGGGGAAAACTTTTAGAAGGGTCTAAGACAAGGAGGAATGGCTTTAAACTAAATTGGGATAGATTTAGACTGGATATAAAGAAGAACAGTTTAAAATGGGAGTGATAAAACAGCTCAGAGAGGTGGTGGGTGCTCCATCCCTGGCAATGTTCAAGGTCAGGGTGGATGGAGCTTTGAGAGATGTGGTTTAGTGGAAGATGTTCTTGGGATTGGACTAGGTGACCTTTAAAGGTCACTTCCAACCCAAAGTGCTCCATGAATCCATGAAAATTCCACTGCAGGAGATCTCCCAGTGCCTTTCCATCTTATTTTGGGCACACTTTTATCTCGGGCCTCTGCAGGACTCTTCCATCAGCTCTGAGCAGAGAGGTGTTTGTTTTCTGTCTCTCCACCAGCTACACAAATCCAGCCCAGCTCTGCTTTTCTCGGTGCTTTTTAGCTTTTCCTATTCCCACAGAAATTGCTACCAAACCATAAATCCACCATTCTAAACCCATTTTGTACCAAGGCAAAAAGAGCAAAGCGAGAGATTTCCAGGTTATTCCTGTCCCGGGCAATGTGGGGAAGATCAAATRGTAGAAGTTGCTGCAGGAAATTCTGGCAGCTGACTTTTGGGAGCTGCACTGGGAGCTCCATCAGTCATGTTCAGCCTCCTGCGGGTGCATTTTTCAATTGATATCCCTTAAATAACCTTAATTACGTGTACGTTCGAGTGCCTCATCCAGCAGGGAAAATTGAGGAAGACACTTATTAAAAAGAGGCACCAGCACATGTGGTATTATTTTTACAGCCATCCCGTGTGTTGATATAAAGTATTACATTTGAGTCAAACCTCATTTGGGTGAGCAGTTGAAGTGAAAGCCGAGCCGCTCCGCGTCGTGGCCGCCCAATTAGCGCGGTGATTAGCCCGGGCTAATATCAACAGAGCCAGGTCTGGGGCAATGTGACAGTTACATCACCACAGGCTCCCGGCCACTTCCTGAGGCTTCCTGCCTCCAGCCCTGGAGAGCTGCAGCCTCCAAAGGATCCCTGAGGAAAAGGAGGAATTYCGTTGCAGGAAAAGCCAGCGAACGTTGTCTCGCGGAGGCCGAATATTCATGCTGACATTTTCCAGTGTTTCTTCCCGATTTTCCAACATTTTTCCAACATTTCCCAGCATTTTTCCTGCCACGTACCAATCTGTTGTTCTCAGCTACTCCTCTGGAAAGGCTGATGTGAAATTGTTTGTTTTACAAGAGGTTTTGTTCGACCATGAGCAAGCAACTGAATAGAGGTTTATGCTGATAAAAGCTGACATTTCTCCCTAATTTCCAATGTTTCTCCCTGATTTTCCAACATTTTTCCCCAATTTTCTAGCATTTTATTCTGCATATCCAATCCGTTGTTCTCAGCTACTCCTGCTGAAAGGCTGATGAGAAATTGTTTGTTTTCACAAAGGTTTTGCTAGACCATGAATGTGAGAGATTTCTCAAGATACTGAATAGCAGTTTATGCTGATAAAAGCTGACATTTCTCCCTGATTTTCCAGCTTTTTTCTCCAATTTTCCAACATTTTTCCTGCATATCCAATCTGTTGTTCTCAGCTACTCCTGCTGGAAATTCTGTTGAGAAATTGTTTTCACTGAGGTTTGCTCGATCATGAATTGAGGGATTTCTCAAGCTACTGAACAGCAGTTTATGCTGATAAAGCTGACATTTATCCCCAGTTTTTCCAAATTTTCTTCCCAATTTTCCAACATTTTCCCCCAAACATCCGATCTGTTGTTCTCAGCTACTCCTCCTGGAAAATCTGTTGAGAAATTTGTTTTCACTGAGGTTTTGCTCGACCATGTATGTGAGGGATTTCTCAAGCTACTGAACAGCCATTTTTGCTGATAAAAGCTGACATTTATCCCCAGTTTTCCAATGTTCTTCCAATTTTCCAAACATTTCCCCCAAACATCTGATCTGTGTTCTCAGCTACTCCTGCTGGAAAGGCTGTTGAGAAATGTGTTTTCACGAAGGTTTTGTTCGACCATGATCAAGCAACTGAATAGCAGTTATGCTGATAAAAGCTGACATTTATCCCCAGTTTTCCAATTTTTTCCTGATTTTCCAACATTTTTCCTGCACATCCAATCTGTTGTTCTCAGCTACTCCTGCTGGAAAGCTCTGATGAGGAATTGTTTGTTTTCACTGAGGTTTTGCTCGACCATGAAGTTGAAGTATTTCTCAAGCTACTGAATACGGGTCTGTGGCTGATAAAAGCAGCCTTGAAGGTGCACAGGGATATTTATTTGTTTTATTTTTCCAGGAAAAAAAATCTGTTTAAATTCCCAGTCATTAGCAGAACACGCTTGTTGCTTCCGTGGAGGGTTTACAAATAAATAAATTCTTTTCAGAATCCCTGTCCTTGTTGATCGTCTGTGGTTTGGGGTTTCTCTCCCTTTCCCCTCTCAAGTATTGCCAGGAAACCAAAGCTGGCTCTGTCTTTATCTACCCCTGGACAAGAAAGTTTATTTTCTTTATTTTTTTTATGCTTTGCTGTAAGTTGATATTAGTTTTGAATATTTTCACCCTCTCCTTCCATCCTCTTTTGAACTTTTTTCCGCAGCCTCCGTGGCTGCCCTTCRGATGGTTTCATAAATCCACGGGATCTTCCAAAGRTTTTTGGCTTGAAAAGAGAAAGAGGGAAGAATTGTGATTTAGATGTGTTTAAACATAGCTAGAAAAGTCTGATTTTAGAAAATTTGGAGTGTCTGCTTTTGGAAAAATAGGTGTTTTGAAGGGAATTCCAGCTGTGTGTCTGAAAGGGGGAGCATTACCATTCCCCTTTTTATTTTCTTATATGTTTGACTCAGTTCATGTACAAAGACTCAAATATATATATGAGAGAGTTGTATATACTCATATATAGGAGAGAACTCCATGTATAGATTTATGGAAATTTTTCATGGGAGGAGGTTGTAGWAGCCTATAATAATTTGCTCTAAATTATTGAGTATTCTGGACTTRCTTTTTCTGATTGTGTTTGCAAATCATCCTTGAAAGCAGGGTGGGTTTGAAGAGGAATTGATCACTGTCCTGTTCCAGGAATAAACCCCTGGGAAATGTGGGAATGGGTTCCTAATAAGCAATTCCACAGGGATCTGAGCAGTTTCTGGTGGAACATTCCGGAAGCACAATCATTTCCTTTGGGATTTCCAACACCTGGATGATGATGGGCACATCCAAACCAAGGATGGCCCAGSCCTGATACCAGGGTGAAATTTGGCAGCGGCAAATTTGGGCTGGCACCAACCACAGTGAGRCATAAATGTGTTTTGGAATAATTCTGGCACCAGGGTGGGGGATCTGCTCTAGATTAGCATTAATGCTGCTGTGGGTGTCTGGAATTTATTTTCCATGTTTTTTCCTTTCTAGGTTCCCTACCCAGATTCATCTTGGAGTCTGTACTTATTTGCTCTAGAAAAAACTTCTTTACATCATTATGTTTTAACTAATTTCTTATTTTTGTAATTAATTTAATCCTAAATTTTTTGGGTTTCTTTTCCACAACGCAGACCTGGATTTGATCCACTTCCTTTTTTGGTTATTCTGTTTGCATTTACTTTTGGGATGCAGAGTGGAGCCAGAAATACATTGGAATATAGACTCAGAAAAGCACTCAGAGAAGGAGCTCAGGTACCAATGACAAAATAATTTTTAAAATTAATTTACTTTATTAATTTTTAATTTGTACAAATAGCTAATTAAATGAATTTAATGATTTGCATTTCCTACATATGTTTTAGTTAGTGTTTTTATGGACCCCCATCTGCATCACTCGCAGTGGAACATTTCCTCTTTCCCCCATCTACAAACACCTTTTTAAACACAGAATATATTCCATTCAAGAAGAAATTCTTCCTTTTCTCCACCCCCAAAGGCCTCCTCTGCGGGATATCCTTTGGTGAGACAGGAAGCCAAGAACTCAGCCTGGATTCATGGTARGGAATGGCCAAAAATCACTTGAAACCCACCAAATAATTTTGTTTAGAGAGTTGCTGAGTGTGTTTTATTGCCAGGCATCATTCCCCATTATCCTGGAAATGCCCAGGAGTGGATTTTTTTCCCTCTCCCTGCCCCAAGCTGACATTGACTGAAACCCTTCCATGAGGGGAGTTTATAACAAGAGCAATGAGGTTGTTGCTCTCCGTTCAAACACATCCCCCTTCATTTCCTCTAATTTTATGCAATGTAAATAAATCCTCCGTGGGGCTGGGAGGCTACTGGAAAGTTTGGAATGCTGCTCATGTGTTCTAAATAAGGCACTCCCAAAAAAAGCCATGCCTGGGGGCTGAGGAAGGGAATTGTCAGTGCTGGAGGAGAAAGGTCGAGGGGTGCAAGTGGGCTTTTTCCTGGACTTGTCCGAGGGGACAAACAGCAGGGCAAGAAATAGAAATGTTCTGCTCAAATAAAACAGAGCAAAAAGGGGCAGGAAAATCCATGGCTCTGCTGGGGGATGGCAGGTTTGGCTAAACCKAACTGCTCCCTGAAGATGAAGGGCTTGGCTTAACGAGAGAGGGGATTTTCTCTGCTCTTCCTGTTCCTGCTGCCCTCCACGAGCACCAAGCTGCSGCCTGGAGAGATTTGTTGCCCACACCAACTTGGAAATGCTCGAAAATAAAGCTAGAGGTTGCTTTCTCAGGATTAAACCTGTTCCTTTCACTCCTAAGTGGTTGGAAAACCTCCCTAAGAACAAGAATAGGCATTTTAAAGTGTTTTARTTGCAACCACAGTAAAAATCAACTGCACTCAACACAGCAAAGATGTTTTCATTCAATCTGATGCCTTTCAAGTCCAAAATTCAGCCCTTGGAGTCTCGCTTTGTCCATATAGCTGGTTCAGACACCCAGATTTGGGAGCATGGAYTACGTGTCAGTTTTCCTCAGTTATAATCTGGTCGTCAGTTGAAGGGCAAAATAAGAATAAATACAGCCCTAGAAACTGGAGAGAAGTTACTCACAGGAATATTTCCCCCATCACAAATAAGCCTTCCCCTCATGCGCTCAAACTGGCAAKATTAAGCTCGAAAAGATTAAAAGTATTTAAAGATGTCAAAAAAAAAGTTTAACCCAACAGAATGGTGTCTCTTGTCTACTCCCAAATTGTTTAATCTAAGGCACAGCCTGCCTTTAATTTTAGTTTTCTTGGCTGGCTGCAAGAATTTTAAAGAGATCCTAATGATCCCTAAATCACAGATAACTGGAGCTCGAAAGGCCCAGCTCTGCTCTCCTCATAATGTCATCCCTTGCCAGCTCTCTGTCGGGAGTGATTTTCAGTCAATTTGATCTTCAATAAATAACAGCCTGGGTAAACAGGTGAACTCACAGCAGAATAATCCTCCCAGCCCTGCCCCAACCCTCCCAGCCCCAGGGCCAGCAGGAGGGACACTTATGGGATTGGCAGCCCCTCCAACGGCGTCCACTGCACTTTTCCAAGGGCTTAAATAGCCCTCAAGTGTGATTTTATCCTCTAAAACATCCTAAAATGTGACCACATCCTAAATGCATTAAAGATTGTTCCAGGGCCCCTGTGGTTAAATGGAAGAACCAATATCCTTGAGTAGCTCTGCAAATAGGAAAAGAAAACGACATCAGATGTATGTGCTGGTGAATAAAGYGGTTGGGATATTTTACTTGGGGTTGAGGGAAGAATAGGGGATGTTTTGCCAATATTCAGGTTAATTTCTTGCTSTGGTTTGGGGCAGAAAAAGGATAATGAGGGCTGATCAAAATGAGCCAGAAAGGATCATGCAACGCCTTAATTCCTGAGGCTCTTGAGGAGCAGCTCAGACAGATAAACAGGCAGGCTCCTGCTCCCCTGAAGGCTGCTCTTTGTCAAATTTACACCGAGGTTTTTATCTGATGAGAACTTAAATTGTRCTTAAATTTTCCCTCGCTGCAGATTCCACCCTGAGGAACATTTGCTGTGATTTCCTTGGAGTACCCCACTGAAATAACTCATTTTTCCCTAATAGCTCTGCTAACTCCAGGTCCATCCTGTAACACGTCGGAGTTCCAGAGAAGTTCTGGTGGAGAGAAAAGATTAATAGAGGCAGCTGATGCTTTCAGACAGGTTCAGTTGACTTAAAATCAGATACAGAGAGAAAGTTTTATAGACTCATTCTTTTCTCTGGATATCCCTTCAGTGCAAATACAATTTCACCTCGTTTTCAACTTAATGTCATTGCGTTCCACTTAATGTCATTGCGTTTGACGTGAAGAGCTGTTTCTAATTAGGGCTTTATGAAACTAATCAGCCCAGCCAGGTAAAATCCAGTCCAAAGGAACAAACTGGGCCTGTCTGTCTGGAGGACTCTCTGGACTCTCTGCTCTGTCAAACCCTARAGGATGTCAAACCCTCCAGAGCAGCTGAGTGAAACCAGATGTGCTCAGACCTTGTCCAGCGCTGCCTTCCACGTGGATGGAGCAGGTGTTTGGTGATTATCAGAGCTCAAGCTGGAAAACCTGGCCTGGTTTGGCCTTCTCAGAGGCTCCCAGACAATGTGGCTGAAGGAGAAAACGAGGCTGGTTCCCACTCAGCGCTTGAGGGCTGCAGGTCTCACCTCACTCTCCTTCCCACCTCATATTCCTTTCAGGATTTTTCCCCTTTTTTTGGGCTGAGGCCCAGCAATTTGCTGAGCAAGGCATCCAACGCAGCAGTGGGACACAATCCAGTGCAGTGGGTGGCTGCAGAGTACTGGGGAGAAATTTGAACTGGCCTCGTTAATAGGAGATTCCTAAAGCCAGCTATAAAGTCGTTCTTTTCTTTTTTTATGTTTTAAAATTCTTTCCCTAATTTTGTCAGAAATTCTGAATTTTTTTCCTAAGGTTGAATTTGCAGGTCTCACCCTGTGAGTCAAAAATTTGGTTTATGAAGTTCTTTTTGATCCTCCCTCTAATTGCCATTCCTGAGCTGTGCAGCACATCTGAACTCCCTGGAATCATTTTTGGGCAGAGAACCAGAAGGTTTGACATCCATTGGAAAAAGAAATTCATAATTTCTTGAGTTTCTCCTGGGCTGGAATTGTTCAGCAGGAGAAAATCAGAAAGTTAACAAAGGTAAAATAACTGTAACAGCAATAATTCATCCCTGGATCACGAATTCAGTTTTAAACCACAGTCCTTTGAACGACTCTGTAAAAAATTTGACTGACTTCAACTCTTTCTAGGAGTWTATTTGCAGTGTATGACTGTGTTTAATACTGAAATGCATCTGAAGGAGTGGTTAGTGAGGGAAAATATGGTGCTGAATATCAAATACATGACAGAAAATGAATATATAGCATAATTCAAACTAGACTGGCAAAAGAATCAATCGATTTCTTTATATACACTTGCTCTTTTAAACCTGAGGCATTGATTTTCCCATCAGTTTCATTGGAGATTAATGTAAAGGAAATAATTTTCTACTAGAAATAATCAGGGATTTTAGAAACCTCATTAAAACTATCTCACCACTGAGAGGTGGCTTTTCCATAAAGAAAAAAAAAATCTTTTTTTTGCTCTTCTTTTACAGCGTGGCATCTCCTTTTCTGACTTTTAAAAAGTGACTGTTCTGCAAATGGAACTCTGGCACTTTTCTGCAAGAGGAAACGATTCTGCTCAGATTTCCATCCCCTGACTGAATCCCAGATTAATCCATCCTGAGATGCCACAGCTTGCTGGGGTTGTCAGGAAGAAGGGGCAGGAAAAGGAGCAGGTTTGGRTCCCAGCAGAGCATCCTCCCTTTCCCTTTCATCCCTGGGTTCCTTCCCCCAGCCCCTGCATCCAGCTCGCTCTTTGTGGCCAGGGAATGGATTTCAAAATCAGGATAGGTAGGGACGTTGCTATGATATTTTAGAAAAATCCCTTCACCAGGGTTCATCTCCTGAGACTGGAGCTTCAGCTTCTCCCTGTTTTGCTGCTTTGAATGTGATTTGGAGAATTGTTTACCCAGCATGTGAATTGTTTTAATTTAATGACAATTCCAGTCCAGCTGTGCTGGGACTCTGGTCAGTCACAGGTTTTTATTCTTCATTCCTTTCTAGCTTTCTGATGTGTCCTTTCATTTCTTTTGTATAGTTTTAATATATAATATAATACGATATAATACGATATAATACATATAAATACGATATAATACGATATAATACAATATAATATAATATAATAATAATATAATATAATATAATATAATATAATATAATATAATATAATATAATATAATATAATATAATATAATATAATATAATAATAATATAATATAATATAATATAATATATTATAATATAATATAATATAATATATATAATATAATACGATATGATATAATACGATTGATCAAATAATACGATATGATATAATACGATATACATAATACGAATAATATAATACGAATAATATAATACGATATAATATATACGATATAATATAATATAATTATAATAATATAATATAATATAATATAAATATAATATAATTAATAAAATAATATAATATAATAAATATAATATATAATTATATATATAATTATATATGATGATGTGATTGATATGATATGATATGATATATATAATATGATATAACAATAAATCAGCCTTTTGAGAACAAGGAGTCAAATTCTCATCTCTCACCTCGTCCTGAGGACCCTCACAACACCACAACATAGGGACAGGTTGGAAACTCGAGCTGGATGCCAGAATTTATCTCCCAGCACAGCTGATGAGATATTGGGGAGATTGGAGCTTGGGGAAAGGGGAGTTTAATGTTTGCCATAGAAAACAGAAGGAACAKAAATTAAAAAGTCACTTTTTCTTATTTTCCTTTAAAAGAGGGGTTTGTCAGAACAGCCAGCACTGCCACAGATAAGAGAATAATCATTTGCTAACAGATTTTCTAAWMGMWAKAAWWAWTMGGGGMTMMTTMGGMMTTTTTTTTATTATTTTTCCAGTAATACCTTTGCTCCCTGTTGTTCTCCAGCCTGGCTCCTTCCAGGAAAACGTAACCCAATCATCCCATGTTTCTGAATTCCTTGCCACAGCACTGAGCTCTGAGTCAGGCTCCTGCTGAGCTCTTCAGATGATGTCCAGCACTGTCAGCTTTGATTTCTGCACAACTTTCACTCAGGAGCCCAGGTTTAGGCTGAGCTGGGACAATCCCCCTGAAATTCAGGATACAACAAACCCCAAACCCGGAATAATCCATGAAATAAGCTCAGGTTTAGGCTGAGTTGGGACAATCCCCCTGCAATTCAGAATACAACAAACCCCAACCCCAGAATAATCCATGAAATAAGCTCAGGTTTAGGCTGAGTTGAGATAATCCCCTGCAATTCAGAATACAACAAACCCCAAACCCCAAACCCAGAATAATCCATGAAATGTCTGCAATTTTTCTCAGTGCTCCTGGTTTCTGCTGCTCCCTCTATTTCCTCATCAGGTTGGAACCATCTCCTGCAGCTCCTGAGCCCTCCCTGACCCGCGTGAGGTCAGGGGATGAGATTTTCCATCCTCAGAGCGGGGAATTTGTGTGGCCAGGGCACAGCAAGCTCTGATTTTGGCACAGAAACAGCTCCTGGGGTCCCAAACGAGGCAGGTGCAGCTCAGCACCCACCAAAATTCCTCTTGCACCTCCACCCTCAGCCTTTGGAATATTTTGGCCTCCACTGGAGCTCTGCACCTCGGCTGAATTTTCATGGCGAACAAAAGCTTCTCCTCCGAGCTCTTCATCCCCAAAAGAAGAGATTTATGCTCATTTTCACAGCTCAGAACCCCCCACTGAGCAAATATCCACGCCGTGGATGAGAAGTGCTGAAAATCCTGCTGGAATAACCAAAGGAGAAACCATTTTCTGGTCAAAGCCCAACTTTTGRTAATAAAGATATAGAGGATCATCAGAGCTGCTCCCAAAGCTGAGGTGAAAGTTTCATTTTTCTCCTTGTGGGCAGGGTTGGTGRTCATTTCCTGCTCATTCAAAAATAGTTCCACCACTTTGCTGGAAGTAAAGAGAGAAAAATGTAATWTAAAAATGTTAAAGTGTTGCCCTCCCCTCAGGCATTTGCCAATATTTGCCCCTCAAATGAAAGTTTAGGAGGATTTGGYGGAAATGAAACATTCAGGAGAATTAGCCAAAGGTCTCCCTTCTCCTAAATCACAAATCCTGCTTGTGGAAGGGTCTCCCAGCCAAATTTGCCCAAATTTGGAGCTACTGGATCCCACACTATTTTTGACTAATTTTGCTAGCAGCRACAACTCCACAATTCCTGGTGATCCAGCTAAAAACTGCATTTTCTTGGTTTTTTATTTTTTTAGAGTCTGCCTGAAAATTCCTTCTTTGCCACTCTGGATTTGCAGCAGCTCTTTGATTTGCTGCCGCGCTGCTCATTCCTCTCCTCAACGCCTTCACACACTCCTGATTCCCCTCCTCCCTGCTGCAACAGTCTGCTCCTCTGACTGATGGGAGACTTCCAAAACCCTGAGCCTTCCTCCTTCCCTTCCAAAAGACTTCAACAATCTCCTCTCTTTTTTATTTCTTTTCTTTTTTTTTTCCCCTTTATTTTTCTCTTTTCCTTACATCATCCTCGTGGCTCACATCCTTTCCCTCCTGACTCATTATGTAACCATGAATCTCTCTTCAAACACATCTGGGGCTGGAGGGAGAAGGGGGTAATGGCTCTAACATCTGGCAGGATTATTTTGGTATTATCATTGCAGCTTCCTTCTATTTCTCCCGCTTCKCTTTTGGCACTGGGGCTGACAGGGAAATGTTTCCTTCCAGCTCTCTCCAGAGGATTAAAATGAGGATTTTTCCAGTGGGCAGAATGGAGAGGCCACGATAGAGAGAGTTTGAAACGCACAAAATATCAAGTGATGCCGTAATTTTTGGTGTTGATATCCTGGAATTCCCTGCCCTGTGCTCCCTAGAGGAAAAGAAAAGAGGTGTTCCAGTGCCATCAGCACTGCTTGGAGCCACCACCACGCAGCCAAATCCACCAGGATCAGGTCCAAGGAAATATAATTTAATAAATGAGAGAATGCTGAGATGGAAAATCCCCTAACCCCGAACTCCTGGAGCTTTTGGGGGTTGGATTCTGTCCTGTAAGGACAGGAGCACACCAGGTGTTCTGCACGGATCCCTCCATGCCAAACCCACGGAAAATTGTCTGGATCAATCCTGAGGACGACTCAGATCTGGTGTCACAACAAATAAACTTTGCTACCTAAGGAATTCTCGCTGCTGACATCCAATAATTTTTCTGCCAGTGGGATCTGAGATATTCCTTAACTCAACCCGCAAGAACTGGCTGTGAGCCTGGTGTCCAATGGCCCTGGGGATTATTTGGCAACCAGAGATCACATCCAGCAGCCCAGCAGGAATAAGGGAAAGGGGTAAATTCAGCATTTCCATCCTGAGCTTGCAGGGAACTGTGCTCCAGGAATTGGTGTTAGGGATGGTGGAGAGTTATTTACACACACCAGGATGGACAGGCATGAAATCCTGCTCTGCAGCAGCATTAGTGCTCTTCAAGTTCAAGATTAATTATCTCTTATTCCCTATTTTCATCTTATAAATTGCCAGGAAATTTATTTGGAGGTMACTATAATATGAATATGCAAAAGAAGCACTAAATACACTGAATTTCTCCTTTTTCTGTTTTCTCATTGCTACCTTTGCTGTTTTTCATGGACATTTGCCATAAAACCAGTGGTTACTCCCCCTCAGAGCCCCATCTTCTTCTCCCATCATGCTTGATCCCACTGCAGGGATGAGTAATTTGAATTTATGAGGCTGGAATCATTTTGGGAAGAGCCCAGAGTGGTGTCACCAACCCAAATTGCAGGTGGGGCAGGAAAGAGTCTGTGAATGAGAATCTTCTCCTCATGCCCCACACTCACAGAGAAGCAAAGGAGATTGACACCCTGAGTATCCCTGGAATGCACATCTACATCCCCTTTTTKCCACAAAAACAGGGACTAAATGCAACAAGACATAAAGCTCAGTGAATAATTCATACAGAAATTCACATTAAAGGAGTTGTCTGAGTCCCTGTTCATGAATTACCCATGAGCAGATGCTGATTCCCTCAATGTGCTCATCACTAGAGAGGATTAATTAGATAATTCCTGCAAATTCMTTGGCTTTCTCCTTGTTTGGAACTCAGGTTCCTGTTAGCATCTGACATCAAAAATTCAACTATTTTGACTTGGTGCAGAAATGGTGATTTCTGTTTGGAAGTTTCCAGTCTCCAGGAACAATATTTAAAAAATATGAATCTAAATTTTCAACAAAAGGATTGAATGGATGATTTCCTGTCTTARTTCCATCCATGAGATGTTTCAATGCCCATCCTGAATCCCTTTGCTGATACACCCTGATCTCCTGTCCCACAGTGGATTCTACTCTGAATTAAACTCAACCTGGAGCTGTTATTGGAAGGGAAATTCCATTCCATTCCATTCCATTCCATTCCATTCCATTCCATTCCATTCCATTCCATTCCATCCCATTCCATCCTATTCCAATCCCCATCCCATCCCACTCCTGCAAACCAAATGCCAAGGCAGCTTAGAACAAAAGCACCATCCTAAATTTCCATCCTATTCAAAGTAAATAAATTTAAAAGASCAATCAAAAGGTTCTTTTTAAACAAACTCCCACAGAATGTCCATGAACTCAACAGCGGGGTGGAAACCATTCCCATCTTTCAGGAAAGTTCCAGGGTTTATCCAAGAGGGAGGAGATCCTGCCAGCCTCTGTTGAAAAACCRGCAAKTAAAARGATTGCATTTCTTTATTTKAAATTTCAGTTTTTGAAACAGAGAAAGATTTGCTTCATTTTGCTGTGCCTGAAACAGCTACGAATGGTTTATGGGGATGTGGTTAATCAGGGGGTGTAACAATGGGATTTTGGCCTGGTTGAGATCACAGAACTTGACCCACCAGGGCTTTTTGGCCTCACTGGATAATTAATTTGCCACYTGGCTCAGAAAACAACAAGCAGGGCTGTTCCTTTCCCTGCAGATCATGGTTTAGGGAGTCTCTGTGAAGTTCTTTCAGGATGGGCTGCTAAAGGTTGACAGAAGAGCAAATTTGAGTACAAAACGATTCCAAAATGAAATCTCAAATCATCCACGGCATTCCCTGCAGGCAGCACTGCTTTCCTTGCAAAGTCTCACAAACAGGAGTGCAGCAAAGAAAGAGGCTGATAAATTAGCCAGAGATCCACGAGGAGAAAGGCAGCCAGAGCCCAAGCCCTCCAAGACATATGTCTTTATTTACCCAAACATAAATCAAACCCAACAGGAACTCGTGRGAGTAAATCGGATCCCGTTTGTATGTTTTTCCTGACACATAAATCTGGCTGGAGCAGAATGGCATGAAAAATAGAGGAACCAAACTCCCACAGGGACTCATCCTTCATGGAATCTGGACTGATCACTTACCCTGCTGGGCTGGGCTCTGGTGCTCCGGGGAATCCCGGGATCGCCGGAGGCAGCGGGATGAGCGGCTGAGGGGTTTCTGTGCCGGAGGCCAAGCGGGCTGGATGTGGATTCTGTGTGCTACTGTGCATCCAGCCTTTAGGGATGGGATTTGCCATTTATATTTTGCCTCTTCCAAGGCTCTGAAGGAAAAGCCYGCAGCTGTTCAGGTGTCAAACAGCYAAACACAACGCAGGGGATRCAAGGAGAGCAAAGCRAACGGGTGAATCAACCACCCAACYAGGCCAAGGAGCCTGGTGGGTCAAGTTCCATGACCTCAACAAAAAAAATAAACCACTTGCAGGTGGGCCTGTGCAGGAATCTCCCTGTGCTGCAGCCTACAAGGACCCAGCCATCCTCCAAGAGGTAGGAGAGCATCCCTTGGGATGGGACAGGAGTAGCTTCAGTCTCCTGGGTTGCTGGTTCCAGCATTTCCCACCATTCCAGCTGATGGAATTCTCCCAGGCAGCTGTGAGATGCTGAGGAGGATCTTTGTTGGAGGATCAGTTCTTTGGGAGCAGTGCAGGAGTCTCTCCCGTGCTGCATCCCCATGAAATATTAACCACAGAATGTTTCACAGCCAGATCCACCAGGCATTTCCAGGAGGGAAAAAAATTCCCTCTTTCTTAGCCCTGTTTTGCCATCCAAGCTGCTGAGGCTGCAAATTTCACCATCCTAGAACTCAAAGAGACCTTAGGTGAATCCAGCCTTGCTCTCAGGAATGTTATCTTTTCAATTTTGGCAAACACAGGGGTATTTTCATAGAGATTCCTCTTGCTTGTGCTAAAATGGAGAAAGATGGAACACGAGAGAGTGTTTTGCTCCCCTGGCTGACAAAGTCTGCTTTGAATAAAAAATTAAAAAAAAATATGGATCATGCAAAATATTATTAATGATCGAATCCACAGTTTTCCCTAAGCCAGAACATTACTCAAGGTCTGTGCCCTGAAATCCTCCTTTGACTGATGGAGTGGTTTCTCCCAGTTTAAATGCAGTCACAATATTATCCCTAATGGCCACTGGCAGCAGGGATGTTTTTGCAGTTGGTGCAGGGGAAGCATTCCCAAGAGTGGCAGATTACTCCCCACCATGGAAAAACAAATTCCACCCATCACCCCCAGCTCCACTCACCTTTTCCAAACAGCACATTCAGGAGGAAATCCTGGTGATGTTAGAGCTGCTTGTGCTGGAAGCCTGGKCACCTTTATTGGTGCTGTTCCCTTGATAGATGGCATTTTCTAGGTCAGGGTTTTCCTGTGTTGAGCACCCATTAATTCTCTCTCC
>NDFG01000090.1:507953-535184 GCA_002167245.1 Sporophila hypoxantha
CCTCAACAACAACAAAAACCCTCTCCAAACCCAGATAATGTGCAGAACATGATGGGTTWTGTTGTATTTTTGTTTTTCCTGACTCTGTGGCTGTCACCCTTCCAGGAGGCAAAGTGGGCACCAAGGACTGATGCTTTCCATCCCCCTGCTGCAGTTCTGGGCATGGGCACAGTCCTGGGACAACAATTTGACAACAAAACCATGGAAAATCCAAAAATCCTCTGAGGGAAGTAGAACACTGACAGCCTCACTCTCAGCAGTCCATTTTTGGGTCTCTGGGCCAGAGGTGCAGCCCTGTTTTGAGGGTGTGCATGTGAAAAAGTCAGAATGACACCAATTTAACCTTTGCCAGTGGATTTCAGGATGCATTGGAGGGTTTCTTGTGAGGCTGCCCCTAGCCAGCTGTGAGTGAGGCACAGAGCACACAGAGCCAGGGCTGGGCTGAATTAACAAGATAAAAACCATAAAAACTGTAAAACTCCTGTCAGGCTGAGCTGACACTTTCACTCAGCCCCTGGCTTGGAGCTGAACCCAATCCTGTTTATCCTGTGCTGATTAAACACCCTCTGCTTCTGAGGCTTGGCCAGCTCCTAAAAACCCATCTTTTCACCCTAAAAGTTGTCTGGGGGGAGCCAGATCCCTGGATTTGGACATTGCCAATTCTGCCATCAGAGCTCTTGTTTCCATGAGGGGAAGGAAATCCCTCTGGAGAGYGATTCATGTCACGTTAAAATCCGTGTCTGAGAGGGAGAATGGAAGGATTTTGGGAAGGGATTGTTTCTCTGGATGTGCAACCAAATTACTGCATAAGAATTAATCTTCTCCATGGCCCAGGATCCCTGCAGGTGCCTGATGCACACCTGCCCAACCTCCTGGTGCTGCTCTCCAGGAAAAGTGGTAATCTGKCAGGAGATAAATATATATATTTTYTATATAGATAAGATAAMGATAAWTATATCTATAGAAAAAACCAAAATATATAATTATATATTAAAAATAGATAAATATATTATATTTACATGCAAATATATATTATATTTCTATGTAATATATTAGATAATTGTGTATTATATATTTATTATTAAATAATTATTATTTATATAATATTACATATAGGATACAATAACTATTTATAAAAAATACAATATATATAATTATATATAGAAAATATAAATATATTATATCCATATAAATATATATTATAGTTCTATATAATATATTATATAATTGTGTATTATATACTTACTAATTATTTAATTGTTATTATATTATATCATTTATATTATATTATATTATATTATATTATATTATATTATATTATATTATATTATATTATATGTAAGATAATGATGATTATACTTATAAAAATACAATATATATAATTATATATAGAAAATAGGTAAAAATATATTGTATTTATACAGAAATATATATTGTAGTTCTATATAATATAGTGTATGATTATTTGTTATATATTTATTAATTATTTAATAATAATTATATATATTTATAAGCCAATTAGAAATATAGAAAAATAACCTAAATTCACCCATGGCTGCAAAGGACTTTCCATATTTCCCTGTCTACTTATCTCTGTTCCCTCAGATAAATTAGGTCAAGCAGGGAATGTGGCCCATGTGCTAAAACCATCAGGGGATGATGTCATGGCCCAAYCGAGTCCTCTTTGAGGAGTTTCAAAGGTAATTGAAAGGTTATTTTTTTTACAAGTTCACTGCATTTTTTTTTCTAATGGGAAGTAAATGAGATTCAGGTCATATCCAGGCAAGCTCGGGGTGAAGTCATAGGGTGAGGAGAGGGAAGATGGAGTTGAAGATTAATTTGATTAGGATTTCTTAAGATAATATTTGATTTTATGAGGGGGTTTAAAAGCAGCAAGGTCCATTTACTAAATCTGAGCTGTTCATCAATTTTTTTTCAGGCTGCACAGAAAGGTGCAGAGCTTTGCTTGGTCACAAGTGGAGAAAAATTAACACCAGGTACAATGAGAATCTGGAAACTGTTAACAGAAAAATTGGAACTGTTAACAGAAAAATTGGATTTGATTAAAGGCAGAGTTGAAGATTCTCTGATTTCCCCATGAATTCCTGAATTTTTGTAACACACAAACTTTTACCTCAGGTGAACATTGCGAGTTTTAATTCTATTGCAACAAATAAATGGAAAAATCCACAGGGAGGAAACAATTCCTTGCCATACTCCTGGTTTCCAGAAAAAAACGATTGAAGGCAGAGATTTATCTCTTGTTGCTCACGAATAAATTTAKAACTTTGACTGAAATAGGAAATAATTTGGATTCTAAGGACAAAATCTCAGAGTTAGCAGGCACAAATTCCTTCATGAGTAACATCCAAGGATAAGATCCAGCACCCAAGCCCTGAGTGAGGGTGCAGGACATTGGAAATCTTGTGCAAAAGGGAATTTTGAAATACACAAACCCGCCTGGCTTCTTAGAGAAGAATTGATTGGATTCTGAGGACACAGAATTCTGCAGACTGCCCTAGCTCTGGGCAATCCATCAGTGTCACCTAAATTTAAGGATGAGGAAAAAAGYAAGGYGAAAAGAAMAAAAAAAKCRCTATTTTTCTGTTTGCAGTRTCTCAGTGCATCCCCYAGGGTGGCAGGGCTATTAAATACCCATGACACCATCCCAGCAGCCCAGGAATGTGTTTGTGCAGGAATCTGGAGAGTCACAACACACCTCCCCTGGGGTCTGGCAGGGAGTCCTGGGTGCCTGGAGTGGGGATTTTCTGTGATGCTCTTTGCTCTGAAGCTGTGACAAGGGATTAGCAGCTGGGSAGGGACCTGCAGGAACAGGACCTGATCCCAGCTCCAAGGACAGTTTTGTGCCTCTTGCACCTGCAAGGGCCTCTGCTCAGATCAAGCAAGATGTGTTCTAATTAGCAATTCCTGTATGGCAGTTGTCTTTTGTCAGTTTTCCTTTACGAAGTGATTCACATCATCTCCCTTGGGAGGACATCCTCGAGAAAGCATTAGAATGTCCCTGCATGGCTGATAAGAACTCTACAGCATCCCATTGGAATCACGTGAGCCCAGAGGAAGGAGCCAAGCGAATTCCTACCGTGATAGAACCTGGAGAATTCTGTAACACAAGCAATGCATCCTACACTGGATAGAATCTGGAAGATTCTGGACCACTCAGCCAAGCATTTCCTCCTGGAGTAGAATCGTGGAGATTCTGGAACACCACAGCCATCTACTGGAGTCTGGATCTGCACCCAACGCATCGCGATGTTGAGATCTGGACCAGAAGTGTTGGATAAATCGAGCTGGACAACAACACCTTCTGCTGACCAGGCGGTCTCTTCCCTGGATCCCCCAGAGGCAGTATGATCCTGCACCTGTTCTCCAGGATCCCTGCTCACAGAGGCAACCGCCTGACAACTGCAGCGAGGATGAGCACACAATTCCAATGCAACTGCTGCCAGCGACCCCTACCCACAGGGTGTCAGGCTGGGTTCGACGCTCTGTCAGGTGTGGTTTGCTTAACTGACTTTGTTCATTTTATCTCTTTATTTTCTTCCCTATCAAAGAACTGTTATTTATGCTCCCATATTTTTTGCCTGAGAGCCCCTTAATTTAAATTTTATAGCAATTTGGAGGGAGGGGGTTTAATTTTCCATTTCAGGGGAGGCTCCTGCCTTCCATAGCAGACTCCTGGCTTTCCAAACCAAGACAGCTTCCTTCAGTCAACAAAAGCAAACAAGAGATTCCCAAGYGAATAAACAGGGAAAATTTGGAGGGGAAAAGAAATTAATGGACCACCCTAAATGAGGTTGGCTTCTTTTCCTACAGAGAGCCCTGAACCAAGGTGATGCCCACAATAAAAAAGCCTGAGGGGGATTGAAACCCTGTGGATTTTCTCCTCATTTTTCCCCAAATTTGRTGGGAAAGAAATGCCCAACCCACCTGCTGGATGTGCTGACATGGCTGTGACCCCCAGCCACGTTCTCTTCCAGCAGGAATATTCTTTTCCAGCGGGAATATTCTTTTCCAGCAGGAATATTCTCTTCCAGCAGGAATATTCTTTTCCAGCAGGAATATTCTCTTCCAGCAGAAATATTCCTGCTGCAAGGGCCTGGGGGTGCAGGTCAGAGCCAGCTCCTCTCCCCCCTTGCTCTCCCTGCACTTTGGCCACCAGCCCAGCCCTGATGTCATTCCAGAGTCCCACAGACGTCATTTTCCTCCTCCTCCTCCTCCTCTTCCAGMGGRTTTCCCTGCCCTGCCACCTTATCAYAGGCTCAGTATTTAACCAGCTCAGGCTTGATCCAGCTTGTCTGGGGAGCCTTGGCCCCAGCTCAGCCCTGCAGGCAGCTCAGAGCTGCAAACCCCAGGCTGGGTTTTCTRCTCCAGCAGCACAGGGTCCAGAATTGACCTGTCCAGAGCTTAGGGACAACCTCCTGGAARAMRMGGATTCATCRCCAAACTCTCTGTGCCACAGCCCCACCACCCTCACAGGGAAGGATTCATTCCCAAATCCCATCCAAGCCTTTTCTCTGTCAGTTTGAAGCCATTCCCCTCATCCTGGCACTGCATGTCCTTATAAAATCCAATAAAAATCCAATAAAGTCTTATAAAATCCGATAGAATCTCTTCCCATCTTTCCTTCGGGCTCCCTTCAGGCCCTGGAAGGCCACAAAGGTCACCCCAKACCCTTCTCTTCTCCAGGCTCTTGTCATCTCTTAATCTCCATCCTCTGCGAGTCACACTGTGGGTAAAAATGCAATTATTAAGGAAATTGGTTTTTTTGAAAGGAAGCAAGGATATAATCTGTGAAAAGAAGAAACTCAAAGCTCCATCTCTCAAAGCAGGAGCTGCATTCCTAAAGAACCAATTTGTGCAAATTCTCCCTCACCCACAGCACTGAGAGCACCTGAATGTGGAGAGAACAACACTTTCCTCTCAGGAGCAGGTAAGAAAAATCCCCTAAAAATTAATTTATAGCATATTTTTCTTCAYTCCATGATGGTCCAAGTAGGCTTGGTCCTAATTTCTCTTAGGGTTGGGAAGGGAGTTCAGGAAAACATCTGGATCTCTCCAGATTAAACATGGGTGGAAGTCTGTGTAATGAATTGAGTTGGCCCCGGGATGATTTTGCTCATCCTTGCTTCTGAGAAAATATTTGCAGTGTGACTCTGGGGCCAAGTGAGCACTGCCTGTGTTTGTCAAGGACCACGAGGAATGTTTGGAGGAGAATTTTGGAAAACGGCTCTGCATGATGTGGATTAGCGTCATTTGAGCCTTGCCATAATTAAATACCAGCAGCAATTAGCAAACAACAACCAGAAAGTGAACTTGGATAAAAAATGCCTTTAGAGAAAATCCAGCTACCACAAGGATTTATAACATGGGGAAAGTGCAAATCACACTGAGGGCTTTTATCTCTTTTCCTCCACCTCCAAAGGCCTGGAAAGCTCCCTGGGATCACAGGAATTKTCCTGCAGCAGCCTGTGGTGGAAAATGGGACTGAACAGCTCTGAAATTCTCCTTAAGCAACCTTGAAATCCCATAGTTTAAGGTACTGCTAAAAATTCTGGTTTTGGCAATCTAGGGGGAGGAAAAGAAGGAAGGAAGGAAAGGAAAGGAAAGGAGAAAGGAAAGGACAGAAAAAATAAGAAAAAAGGAAAGAAAGGGAAAAGGAAAAGGAAGGAAGGAAAGGAAAGGAAAGGAAAGGAAAGGAAAGGAAAGGAAAGGAAAGAAGAAAGGAACAGGAAAGGAAAAGGAGTTAAGAAAGAACGAAAGGAAAGGAAAGTGAGAAGCGAAAGGAAAGGAAAGGAAAGGAAAGGAAAGGAGAAGGAAACAGGAAAGGAGGAAAGGAAAGGTAGAAAGGTAAGAAGGAAAGGAAAGGACAGGAAAGGAAAGGAAAGGAAAGATGAAGGAAAGGAGGAAGAAGAAAGGAAAAGCAGAAGGAAAAGGAAAGAAAGGAAAGGAAAGGAAAGGAAGGAAAGGAAAGGAAAGGAAAGGAAAGGAAAGGAAAGGAAAGGAAAGGAAAGGAAAGGAAAGGAAAGGAAAGGAAAGGAAAGGAAAGGAAAGTCTCTGAGAGAAAAGAGTGCCTTCAAACATGAAATATTCTCTTTATTTACGGCCCACACGATTTTTGGGACACACTGCTGTGCCACAAACCTTTGTCTGGAGCCCTTTCCAGCAGCCCATCCAATCCCCCCTCTGCTGGCTCCAGAGCAGGAGCTCACCCCATCCATCTCAGCACCTGTCCCATTGTCCCTTTTCCATGGACCACCCAGCCAAGAGCACCCTGGAATCCCAAAGTTTGCCACATTTCCACATTGTTTGGTATTTGGGTTTGTGTTGGGGTTTTTTTCTGATACAAATAAACTGTGACAGGCTCACATGGGGAGTGATTGAGTCAAATTAAACCCATTTTCATGTTCCAGTATAATCTGGCTGGACTCGTTTACACTAATTAGAACTAATTATGTGCCTGCTAAACTGGTAGGTTTGATTGTGGGAGGTGCAGGCACTGAATCACTTCATGCTTTTCASTTGGACAGCGCCTTAAATCTGCTTAATCTGCAAGGCCAAAAGACCCAAAAATGATAAAATCTCCAGGAGCTCAGACCTTGCAGGTGGGGAAAATCACCTCAGCCTCACTCAAACTCCACCAGGTTTGGTTCAGTGTTTTGATTTTCAGTGCTTTGGTGCTCGGAGGGCTCTGCAAACCCATTTGGAGCAGGACACAATGAGGAAGATGACAATGAAAGGATGACAATCAGCAGGGAGGGCTGGGGAGGGACGCCAGGGTTGTGTTTTGGGAGCGCTGGGCAGAGCTGGAGCAGCTCCATGGGGAGCTGGGACATTCAGCCAGGAGAAGTCATTAAGGGGACACTTTTGTTCTGCCCCGGGCTGGATCCTCCACGGATGAAAGGAGGGCAACGTGCAAACAGCCTCGTGGGACAGCTGCTCCCAGCACAGCTCCTGCTGGAATTGCCACGGGCTCCAGAGCTCCCCAGACACACAAAATCCAAGAGTTCCGCTGCGGCATTCACATTTTCTGAAAAACCCCTTTGCCCAGGATTTTTCTCCTGGGAAGCTGAGAAGCCTCAGAGAAAAAGGAAAACAATTCTTTTCTCATTTGCTTCTCCTGTGTTGTGCTCATCTGGAATGTGTTTGGAGATTGTTTACCCACAGGTGATTGTTCCATTGGATTCTGGTGTGGGTTGTTTTCATTCTTTGGCCAATCAGGGCCAAGCTGTGTCAGGACTCTGGAGAGAGTTCACGAGTTTTCATTATTATCTTTTTAGCCTTTCTGTATTCTTTAGTGTAGTTTAGTTTAATATTTATTATAATATAATATTTATAATATAAATATTATATAAATATTTAATATAAATATTATAATATTTATTATATATAAAGTATATATATTATATATAATATATATTATATAGTATATAGTATATAGTATATAGTATATAGTATATATATTATAATATATTTATTATACAATATTATATAAATTATTTATAATATAAATATTATATAAATATTTAATGTAAGATTTCATTATAATTTTAATATAGTATTCGATAAAAATAATAAATTAGCCTCCTGTAGAACATGGAGTCAGATTCATCATTCCTTCCTGCCACAGGGATCCCTGCAAATAAAATATTCCCAAAGTGCTAGGCACCAGTCACTAAAGGGATGGAAATTGATCCTCCCAGACCCCTTGAGACAATATCCCCTGGGATGCTCTGGAAATCCAACCCCTTGCAGCTCAACATTGGGGATAACCCAACTCCTGGCCTAAATTCCTTGAAAATTTAAATTTCATGATTGGAATCCCCATGTCTTTACCCAAAAATAAAAAAAGGGCAGGGAATTTCAGTTACTTTAAATTTACATGATTGGGAGGCTCCATGTCTTTACCCAAATAAAAATAAGGGCAGGAATGTTCAATTACTTAAATTTACATGATTGGAATTCCCATATCTTTACCCAAACAAAAAAAGGCAGGGAATGTTCAATTTACTTAAATTTCCATCACTGGAATCCCCATATCTTTCCCAGTTAAAAATAACAGCAGTGAATGTTCAATTACTTAATTTCCTTAATTGGAATCCCATGTCTTCACCCAAATGAAATAAGGCAGTGAATATTTTATTTGTTTTCAAAGGTGAGATGCTGTCCTTTTTAAATCTGGAGTTTCTTGGTTCTCCAGGCCTTGGTGCCATTTGCCCTGGGAACCAGAACTGGTTTTGAAGCTGGGGGAATTAAATACCATTCATTAGATTAAGGAATGCTCAGGAGTCCCACAAAGACCTAAATTTCTACACATCTCGAGACTGAACTACAAGTACAAAATGCCAAAATATTTTTGTTTTAGGCTTTTGCCACTAACAAGTAGAGCAACACTGTAGGAAAGAAAATTAATTTATAAAACTCAGCTAGTTTTGGTGTTGTTAAAGCTTTTTCCTGTCCCATGGATATGAAGTTGGGAATTTTCCAGAATGGGACCTGTGTTCATCCCTGAATTACTGACCACAGCTGGGGGACACAAGTTTGTAAGTCACTCAGGAGAAATCGGGGCCTTTTTATAATTGGCAGTTTAGCACCAGCCAAAAAAAAAGGAGTTTTCATCTTCATTTGGAGATGGGGGAGGCAGAATGGGAGAAGAAAGGGAAAAGGGAAGGGGAAAGAAAAGGGAAAAGGGGAAAAGGGGAAGAGGGAAAAGGAGAGAGGAAAAGGAAAAGAAAAGGAAAGATGAAAGGGGAAGGAAGGAGGAAGGAAGGAAGGGAAGGAAGAGGAAGGGAAGGAAGGAAGGGAAAGGAAGGGAAGGGAAGGGAAGGGAAGAAGGGGAAGGAGGAAGGGAAGGGGAAGGAAGGAGGAAGGAAGAAGGGAAGGGAAGGGAAGAAGAAGGGAAGGGAAGGAAGAAGGAAGGGAAGGAAGGAAGGGAAAGGAAGGAGGGAAGGAAGGGAAGGGAAGGGAAGGAAGAAGGGAAGGAAGGGTAAAAAAAAAAGAATAAAAAAAAGATTTAAATAAAAAGGAAGGGGGGAGACCAAGGAAAGGTGAAATGAATCTTGTGTGTCACATAAGCTCTGGGGCACTGACTCTGTGCCTGTGCCTTGTTTGCTGGCCATGCCAAAAGGAAAACTCACCAGCAGCTGCCCAGGAACATTCCCTGGGTGRCCAGAACWTTCCCTGGGTGCCCAGAACATTCCCGGGCTGTGAGGCTCTGGCACAGCTCACACACAGGCTGTGGGGGTGCAGGGACACCGATTTTAAACCCTTTTTCTCTCTCTTTCTGTGGGTTCTGATTCTTTTCCCTGTGCCTGTGGCTCCTGCAATGGCGCTGAGCTCTCTGGGTGCAGCTCCCAGCTCTCCCTGGATTCCCAGCTCGGCACTTTGGGCTCTCCAGCCCTTCCAGGCTCTCTGCAGGATGATGTCAGAGCAGGATTGCGGTGAAATCCCCATTGTTTGGCTCGCACTCACTGGAACTTGTGGGGTTTTTTTGCTGTCTGACTATTTTTATTAGCTCAGCCGCATCTCTTTTTGTTAGCTGAGAGGATCTGTGGTTCCTGGGGAGAACTCACATTCCAGACTGCAATAATTTATCCTGGTTTTAAGCTTGAAATCGGGTTGTATTTTCCCCTTCCAACTGATATTTTTTTTTAAAAATTTGAATTTTGGTGCAAATCTCGATGAAACCATCCAGGTCTCATCAGCAGCACTGGGCTGGAAGCAGGAGTGGAGATGAAATTATTTGTCCAGCTGGCTGATTGCCACTGGCTTATCCATGAATTCACTGGATCCAAGACAAGAAGGCTCCCATAGAATTTTCCTGCTTTCCCAAGTGTAAAAAATCAGCTTTCCTAAAGGAAATCCCACAGCACCCTCTCGTTGTGCATCCCCAAACCTCCCATGAARCTGGGATGACAGAAATGTTGGTGGGAATGAATCTGGGGGGTCACAGGATTCTCTGAACATGGAAATATTCCTGCCAAAACCCCTTGGGAATGCAGCCAGGCTGTGGGAAATGGATTTGTAGAGAATTTTTAAAGTTTGATAGAAGGTTTATATAGCATGTATTTGTATGTAAGCTTTGAGATAAGAAATGTTGATCTAGAAATCAACATTTCTTATCRCAAAGGATAAGATACTGTTGAGAGAGAAATGGAGTCAGGAAAAAAGTTTTAAAGGATGGTTTTGTAAATAAGATTAGATGTTTTGGAGAAATGGAATTAAGAAAGATGTACTGMAGCAGGATTTATGAGGGGTAATTTTAGATGATTGGTTTTAAAGTYTTTTATAGTATGATGTGATGAAAGTTGATAAGAAATAGTTKTATTGTAATRAAGAAATAGTTGGGTTTTGATTGTAGTAGCAAATTATATTAATTTATCTTGTGAATTATATTGAAAGGTTTGGATAATTAAATGCCCTCAGCAGTGCAGGGAGTGAGAAGGGATCTGGACAAGCTGAGAGAAATCAAATTATTTTAATTCCCAAATCTTCACCTTCCTGAGGTGTTTCCATGTCTCTCTCTGGATTTTTTTTTTTTTTTTTTTTTTTGCATCCTGTGGTATTTTTTGGGTCCACACTTCAGGCTCGAGCCCACAGGGCAGGTTCCCAGTGAAGCCATAGCAGGGAAATTATAAAGTTATTATAAATTATTATTAGGGCCATGTTTTCCAGAATAGAAACTGCAGGGAAAACAACCCCGCTGCAGCCCTGGCCATGTAATTAGGCAGCAGKCAGAGCTCTTAGTCACGCTGGATTTCTGATCAGCACACCCAGGGCAAACAGGATGACTGTGCAGATTCCTGGAGAGGAGCCTGCATGGAATAAATCCTGGATATCCCTTGCTGATTGAAGARGCAGAGTTTGCCCACAACACTGGGTTCAATCTGCAATCTGAAAACAATCTCAGCTCCTAATGAGGCAATTCAGGTCTTCATTTCTTGGAGGGTTTGACCTGACTCGTGCAAAGCTCTGAAATCCAATTTTTAATCAGCGGTTTTCTCTCTCAGGCCGGGAATCTCATCAGAACAGGATTTGTTGTGAGATTTCCAAATCCTGATGGCAGAAAATGCCACAAGAAAGGAGCAGCTTCATCCCAGCCAAACCCAGACGTTTCAGGGCTGTGCAAAACCAAACATGAAACACAGGGAAGGTTTTTTTGGGGGTTCCTGTTAACATGACCAGATCTCTTTGTGGTCCCTCTGCTTCAGCCACAACAGCCTGATGAGAAAATCCCATTTCTCAGCAGCTCAGGCTGATTTCTCACTGGGAGAAGGAGATTTCTTTGTGCTGAGCAGATCCTGTCTTGCCAAAATCGCTGCTGGGAGAGGGCTCCACACGACTCCCCAAGAAAGAAACCCCAAAATGCAAACAGAGCCCAGCTCACCCTGTTATTAGTGGTTAAAAGGGGAGCAGCTGCAATATCAGAGCCTGATGTGGTCCCACTTGCTGCTGAACAGGGTTCATTTTWWTWTTWTTTTTTTAATARTGAAGTGTAAAAAGCAACTCTTCTCMCTGAGAAATCCCAAAGATCTTTAGTGCCCTCTAGAGCCACTCCGGATCCGTTCTCACCCTCACGACTCCTCTCAGTTTTTGTGTCCCTGCTCTTCTCCCAGTTTCTGGAGTGKGCTGCGATGTGCAGCCCTTCAAAGGAGCTTTCAGCACTGCATTAATCACCCGCCTTAATGGGCAATTCCAGCTCCTTTCCTGCTAATATATTTGCATGCTCTTTACGTWAGAGAATGCTCCAAAGTACAGCCTGTGCAGCTGCACAACCACGAGCTCGTTCCATCCCCACCCCAGCTATGCACAGTGTGGTTTGTATCCCCCCCGAAAAAYTGGAACAGAAGGCTCAGTTTTGCTCCCTGTGCGCTCACACCTCATCTCTTCTGCCRGGAGCCAGCAGAGAACTCATGGAAAAGTCCTGAAAAGCCCAAATTGCTCTGCAGGTTCAGGGTTTCCCCTGAGGGATCACACAAAGCAGAGTCAGGGATGGTCTGGGCTGGGGGCAGCTGGAGGATCAGCTCGTTCCAAACTGGGGTAAGGGCTGGTTTAAACAACAAAAATGAGAGAATGGAGCAGCTTCCATGGCCAAAGGGCTGAAAGCTCCTTGCAGATTGCAAGGCTGGTAAAGCTCTTGGATCAGGGAAAATCAAGATAGAGCTGTGGTGGGAGGTGGGATTATGCTGCCAGAACTAAAAAATAATTTCAGACAACTTCTCCTGACCTAAAACATCATTTCAGCCARCTTCTCCTGAGCTTTCCAGAGCTGAAACTTCATTTCATCCYCATTCTCCTGACCTGCCATAGCTAAAYRATCATTTCAGCCARCTTCTCCTGAGCTTTCCAGAGCTYAAYCWTCATTTCATRCYCKTTCTCCTGAGATTTCCACAGCTAAAAGACCATTTCATCCCCATCCTCCTGAGATTTTCAGAGCTCAGACATGATGTCAGCCACATTCTCCTGAACTTGCCATATCTAAAACATCATRACAGCTCCATTCTCCCGAGCTTTCCAGAGCTGAAACAGCATTTCACCCACATTCTCCTGCCCTGCCAGAGCTAAAACACCATTTCAGCCATCTTCTCCTGAGATTTCCAGCGCTAAAATATCATCTCATCCCCATTTTTCTGACCTGCCATAGCTAAAACACCATTCCCCCAGCACTTCCTCCCAATTCTCCCAAGCTTGTCATAGCTAAYACATCATTTCATCCAGCATTTCATCCACCTTCTCCTAAAATACCTAAAARARCATTTCAGCCCCATTCTCCTGAGATTTCCAGAGCTAAAATATCATTTTGTCCTCACTCTCCTGTTTTCCAGAGCTGAAACATCATTTCATCCACCTTCTTCTGAGATTTCTAGAGCTAAAATATAATTTCATCCATCTCCTCCTGACCTGCCATAGCTAAAACATCATTTTAGCCATCTTCACCTGGCTTTTTCAGAGCTGAAATAGAATTTTGTCCCCATTCTTATGAGTTTTCCAGAGCTAAAACATAATTTCAGACACCTTCTCCTGAGCTTTCCAGAGCTGAAACTTCATTTCATCCACCTCCTCCTGACCTGCCAGAGCTAAAATATCATTTCAGCCATCTTCACCTGGGTTTTTCAGAGCTAAAATAGAATTTTTCCCCATTCTTATGAGTTTTCCAATGCTAAAACATCATTTCAGCCCCATTCTCCCAAGATTTCCAGAGCTAAAATACAATTTCATCCYCCTTCTCTTGAGATTTCCAGAGCTGATTCATGCCCATTCTCCCGACTTGCCACAGCTAAAATATAATTTCTTTCCCATCCAAGTAACTCCTGGATTAAGGGGGAATTTTCCATTTGTTGACAGGGGAACATCATCRTTTGGCTGCTGGAACAAAATCCACYAAAATATCCCARGGAYGAGAAGTTCAGATAGGAGCTGAGCCACGTCAGCAGAAACTCCATGAGTTGAGGGACTCCTAAACCCCTAAATAATAACAAATATTTTATTTACAGCTGGAAAATGACCCCCAGATGTTTGGGAGCAGCCCCTTCCTCAGCAGATGAACGAAAAAGTTGAAATAATCCTGAGAACTCCCAGATATTTCAGCAAACCCTGGTGCTCCAAATGGCAAAACCCCTTTTGTTCCATTACGTTTCACTCTCTGTTCTCACTTTTACKGTTTCCTGGAAAACCAAATTATTTATTTATAGGAAGAGGCAGAGGCAAAAAAATAAAAAAAATCAATTGAAAATATTATTTTCCCTGTGGTGTTTTCATTTCAAAACCCAGTTTGATTTTGTGTGCGTGTGTGGATATGAAATAAAGCCTTGAAATGAAAACTTGTGTTTCATTTTGAAATGTCAGCCTGGGCAACATTTTCAATGCAGAGATGGGACTTRATTCCTGTCTTTAAAAATATTCAAATAAGATTTCCCTGCTTCATTTTAAGCACTTCAATTTTTCATCACCTTGTTTCCCTCATTGCTGACTCTGCCCTCCTCCCCTATGRTCATTCTTTTCTATGCAGAAAAAGGCACAAAACCAGCAAAAATGTGGTAAAAATAATTCCCATCTCCATTTCATTTTTTCTTCCAGACAGAATCATATTGAATATTTTTTTTCCATTTATAAAAGAGCGACAAGTGAGGGAAAGCGAATAATTTAACTTTTTTTCATGTTTTCTCACTTTTTCACTTTGRATTCTCCAGAATGATGAACCTTGCACTGAAAAAAAATACAGGAGGTGAGGGAGGCATTCCTAAAATCAGYATATTTCCAGTTTGGATCTGAACAGAACCAGTCCCTACTCCCAGGTTTACTCCAGGAAATTTCCAGTTTGGAGCTGGAATATAACCAGTTCTTATTCCCAGGTTTTCACCAGGTTTAATCCAGGAAATTTCCAGCTTGGACCTGCAGTATAACCAGTCCCTATTTCCAGCTTTACTCCAGAATATTTCCAGGATATTTCCAGTTGGGAACATGAACATAACCAGTCCCAATTCCCAGGTTTACACCAGATTTATTCCAGGATATTTCCAGCTTGGAACTGGAATATAACCAGCTCCTATTCCCAGGTTTTCACCAGGTTTAATCCAGGAAATTTCCAGCTTGGAGCTGGAGTATAACCAGCCCCTATTTCCATCTTTACTCCAGAATATTTCCAGGATATTTCTGGTTGAGAACATGAACATAACCAGTCCCAATTCCCAGGTTTACACCAGGTTTACTCCAGGATATTTCCAGCTTGGAACTGGAAATAACGAGTTCCTATTGCCAGGTTTACTCCAGGTTTAATCCAGGAAATTTCCAGCTTGGAGCTGGAGTATAACCAGTCCCTATTTCCAGCTTTACTCCAGAATATTTCCAGGATATTTCCAGTTGGGATCTGAACATAACCAGTCCCAATTCCCAGGTTTACACCAGATTTATTCCAGGATATTTCCAGCTTGGAACTGGAATATACCCAATCCCTATTCCCAGGCTTACTCCAGGATATTTCCAGTTTGGAACTGGAAATAACCAGTTCCTATTGCCAGGTTTACTCCAGGTTTACTCCATGGTATTTCCAGCTGGGAACCCGAACCATTCTCAGGTTTTCACCAGGAAATTTCCAGTTTGGAGCTGGAATATAACCAGTCCCTATTCCCAGGTTTTCACAAGGATATTTCCAGGATATTTCCAGTTGGGATCTGAACATAACCAGTCCCTATTCCCAGGTTTACTCCAGGCTTACTCCAGGATATTTCCAGTTTGGAACTAGAATATAACCAGCTCCTATTCCCAGGTTTTCACCATGTTTTGTCCAGGAAATTTCCAGTTTTAAACTAGAATATAACCAGCCCCCATTCCCAGGTTTTCACCAGGTTTAATCCTGGACATTTCCAGTTTGGAGCTGGAATATAACTAATCCCTATTTCCAGCTTTACTCCAGAATATTTCCAGGATATTTCCAGGATATTTCCAGTTGGGATCTGAACATAACCAGCCCAAATTCCCAGGTTTACACCAGATTTACTCCAGGATATTTCCAGCTTGGAACTGGAATATACCAAATCCCTATTCCCAGGCTTACTCCAGGATATTTCCAGGAAATTTCCAGTTGGGATCTGAACATAACCAGTCCCTATTCCCAGGTTTACTCCAGGATATTTCCAGTTTGGAACTGGAATATAACCAATCCCTATTCTCACCTTTACTCCAGGATATTTCCAGTTGGGATCTGAACGGAACCAGTCCCTATTGCCAGGTTTACTCCTGGTTTACTCCAGGGTATTTCCAGCTGGGAATCTGAACCATTCACAGGTTTACTCCAGGAAATTTCCAGTTTGGAGCTGGAATATACTCAGTCCCTATTCCCAGGCTCATTTCAGGATACTTCCAGTTGGGATCTGAACAGAACCAATCTCTACTCCCAGGTTTCCACCCCCCACACAAAAATTGTGATGGAGGACACAAGTGTGGGGGAAGTGGTGACAATAAAATGAGATTAAACTGGAGCCTTGTCTTCAGTTCCTGATGGAAAAGGAAAATCTCCTGGAGGACAAGGGAAATCCAGCTGGGAAATGTTTCAGGGTATTAAGGAAAAGAGAATAGAGACCCCAAACCTCTGAGAGGGGACAGAGCCACTTTATCATGGAGGGATGATGGCAGAGTCTCTGTTTCTGTGATCTCACATGGTCCCTGAAAGCCAGAGGTGAATCCAGCGTGATTTGGGAAGAGAGAGAGCTGGGAAGGAAGGAATGTCAGACTCCAGCTTGGTTTTCTCCCCCATAAATTCAGCCTTTCCACYCTCCTGTCCTTTGTTCAGCCCCTGCTCACAGGAATAAAGAGCRCTTTGCTCCTGGTGGGGCTGATTTTCCAGCCAGCTCCTGGAAAATAAACAGATTTTCTYTTTTGCATAATTGATCTGCTGGGTCAGGAGCTGGTTTGGCACCACAGGAGCAGCTGGCTCGGGGCTCACTTTGGGGTTGGCACAGGGATTAACCCCAGCTCCAAGCTGTGCCCAATCCCTGGCAGTGCCCAAGGCCAGCCTGGATGGGGCTTGGAGCAGCCTGGCACAGTGYAAGGTGTGGAGGGAACTGGAGGAGTTTAAGGCTCCTCCAATCCCAAACATTCCACGATTCCATGACTTTGGAGCACAAAACTCCTTCACTCCTCGAGGTCAGTCACTGCTTGTAGGAAGCAATATTCCCAAACCCCATCCAAGCCATGGAGAAAGCCAACAAAGCCTCCAGACCTAACAAAGCACCTCCAGAGCTGAGGAGAAATGGGGAATCATTCCAAAGATTCCATGATTCCATGACTTTGGAGCACAAAACTCCTTCACTCCTCGAGATCAGTCACTGCCTGTAGGAAGCAACATCCCCAAATCCCATCCAAGCCATGGAGAAAGCCAACAAAGCCTCCAGACCCAACAAAGCATCTCCAGAGCTGAGGAGAAATGGGGAATCATTCCAAAGATTCCATGATTCCACAACTTTGGAGCACAAAACTCCTTCACTCCTCGAGATCAGTCACTGCTTGTAGGAAGCAACATTCCCAAACCCCATCCAAGCCATGGAGAAAGCCAACAAAGCCTCCAGACCCAGCAAAGCATCTCCAGAGCTGAGGAGAAATGGGGAATCATTCCAAACATCCCATGATTCCATGACTTTGGAGCACAAAACTCCTTCACTCCTCGAGGTCAGTCACTGCTTGTAGGAAGCAATGCTCCCAAACCCCATCCAAGCCATGGAGAAAACCAACAAAGCCTTCAGACCTAACAAAGCATCTCCAGAGCTGAGGAGAAATGGGGAATTCCAGGACAGGCTCAGGGACAGAAGTTTCTGTGGAAAAACAGGGAAAGAAAATGAAAGGAGCAACTCCAAGCTCTGAACTGGATGAAGCAGGGAGTGCTTCTGTTTTCATAATCATTAGTCCATGTGCAGATAGGGCAGTGGCTCCAGGACCCATTTATTTTGGGAATTTGCCCCAGCCCAGGGCTCTGTCTGTCCCTCTGCCTGGGCCTTTTCGTGGCTGCTGACTGGYTTTCACCAACCTTGACACTGAAAGGCCAAAAATCAATCTTCCAAGGACAAGATGGCCAAGATTACTAAATTATGGCCTCTTCATTATCTTGAGGTACCTGCTCAGGACAGATGAATTGCCTTCAAGTCAGGGCAGAAAATCCTCCAGGGAGCAAGCAAAGAATAATGTGCAAATCCTGCCTGAGCACACGAATGTGCACCAAAGGAAAAAGGGAAAAACACACATCCCARTGCTTTCTTCCCCCCACTCATTCTGCTTCCTTTATGTTCAGTTGCTGGAAGATGGAGACATTTATTAATTCTCCWTGCAGGAAAGTAAACAGAGATCTCCATCCTCTGGGATTTGGAGTCTGCTCTCAGCTGTCCCTGAGGAATCTTCCTGCCCTGCCTAATGGGCTCTGACCACAGCAGATCCATCTAGGGGGGACCATATCYTTTTCTAAAGCCTCATTTAGGCTCATACACAAAGAAAACACGGCCCTGTCACGATGAAGAGATTTCAACTCCTTCAAGCTCCTTTCCCTTTATTTCTCGTGGCTGATTTAAAATGCAGGGCTGGATTTAAGAAGGGAGAGGAGAGGGAAAGGAAGGAAGGAAAGGAAATAGCACAGGAGCRGATTTGCCAGAGCTGCATGAAATGATGGATTTTAAAAGTCCATTTGAAAGAAAGTGGGGGAGCTTTTTTAGAACAAGTGCCTGCCATAAAAGAGGGAGAAGGGAAAAAGACATTATCTGGTCTGGTAGTTTTCAGGAAGTTGTGGTCCCAATTCCCTAAAAATAAAATTCCTTTATGATCATCACTTTGCTTATTACTTCTCTTGGAGAAAACYTCAGCAGAATTTGGGATCCTATTGTAAAACCAGACTGCCCAGACCTGGTGATTGACTAAATCTGCAACAGGGTGTGAACACCAAAAATTCCCTCCAGAACAGGCTCAGGAGCTCAGAACTTGGTTTTAATCTCAGTTTCAGCTGAAAAATGCAAACAGGATCATTATTTGTGAACKCAAGTGTTGGATTATGCAACTYAGAGGCATTTTAAAAYCTTRTATTCWATTTTCAGTCTCATGGGAAGGGTGAGACAATACAGATGTTATAACTCACGCCATCACAATCAGAATTCTCTACAAATCCATTTCCCACACCCAAGTGTATCAGAAAGATTGATTCTGATTTTATGGAAGAGTRCAGCTGTGAAAAGAGCAAAATTCTGATTTTGTTAAGGTTTAACCTCTCTCATTTCCAGCTCCACGTTGGAATGGAGATGATGGCAGAACAAAACTGGCCAGGAATGATTTGACAGAAGCAAGGAGAGCCGTGACCCATCCTGGTGAACATGGAAGGGAATTTCCAGGTGGGAAATTTCCCTGGACGAAACTTCTCAGCCCGATCCAGTCCTGGTGGAAACCACCACCAGCCAGAGGAGGCTGCAGTGGAAGCTCATAAAATAAGAAGAGATTAAAGAGCATCTCAACAGCAGAATGAGATCTCCTCCCTCCTTATTCATGGAGGAGTTTCACGTTCAATATCCATGGATTTATTCCCAAGTTCCCTGTCCAGGACACCTCCCAGCTGCCAGCCTGGGCAGGAAAATCAGCCCATCTTTCTAGTAAAAGGCTGWTTTTCTGGTAATGCCATTAAAGAGGAGATTTTGGAACAATAACTAATCTGTTCTCTGGGATATTTGCACACTGGAATTCCTTTTCCCTTCCCTGATTTGTTTTATTTCATAAGGAAGAAAACTGAATTGCTGTAGATAATCTAAAGCTGACCTGGCTGATTTATGGTAGATAAAATGATTGGTGTGGAGCCCATCTCAGGGAGTTTTATCTTTTCTGGGGCAGAASTTTTACAGGGAAAATTTAGTGCAGCTCTGAAATCAGCAGAGCAAAGACCTGGTCCCTATAAATTTAAGGACACTGAAATATTCCARAATATTTCAAACCCTTTTGGAGCCTCCAGCAGAAAGAGATGGAGCTGATTTGGAGGCCTCTCTGAAATGATGGAAAGACCCCAATTTGGGCTCATCAGAGATCAGAGTCAGGAATGATTTCCTTAAGCAGAGGAAGGAGATTTCTGCTTTAGGATCTGCCTGGGATGGGACATCAGGAATGAGGTGTCCCAACTCCTCTCTCCCACCCCAAAGTGGGTGAGCAGAATCCCATCATTCCAGTGACCTCTTTGGGAAAAATACAACTTTTCACCCAAATTTCAGGAGCCCTGAGTGCCACATCACAAAGAGGAGCTGTGAGGGTGACGAAATGATGGTTACTCACCCCAGCATCCTGTCAGAGGGAGGAGATCCTTAAATTCAGCCTTAAATCCTCTGGATTTTATCAGATATTTGTTTAATTCTCTGGAGAAAATGGAAAGCTGGGGTAGTTCCATCTGCATGTTCTTGTGATGAAAAGGAAAGATGAAATCAGAAGTTGGGCAGTAAAGAGAGGTAAAAAMGAGCTGAATGAGCTGTGGCAGTGTRYGAGGTGGATGGTGCACCCCGAGTGCTGCCCGGTTGTCCTGGATTGCCAGGCAATGTGTGTATCCAATTCCCATCTGTCAGAGCTGGGGCAGTTCTCTGCTGTTCWTTGGGCAGTTTTCTTTATCTCTTCCACAACCAATCCTCCCTCCAGGAGATCTCTTCTGCTCATGGGCCATTAATTATTAATTATCTTCTGTTCATGGGCTATTGATTATTAATTATCTTCCTGTCCATGGCCAGGGAGTGTCCCTGCCTGGCTGATCCAATTCCAGCATCCCATGGGGAGATGCTCCGCCCAGGGGAGGAGCCAAGCATTCCTACCTGGATCCAATCTGAGCTTTGGGACACCCCAGCAGCCTTTGCCCCCTGCATTGCCAGAGGAGCAGCTTTCTGCTGCCCTGCATTGCCAGAGGGAGCCCAGGCCCATCTCCAGCAGCCCTGGAGCTGCAGAGGAAAACTCCCCCCTTGTGCAGGATCCCTGCTGCAGCAGKAGCACAGCTGGCACTGCAGGAGGGCTGAGCCCCCATGGGATGGGGCTGTGCCACCCCCTGACACACAGGGGGCAGGGCATGGTCTGATTCTGGCAGTGTGGGTTTGATTTATGCATTTTTATTTTTAATTTTTATTTTAATTTTCAATTTTTTTTCCTGATAAAGAACTGTTACTCCTGCTCCCATACCTTTGCCTGAGAGCCCCTTAATTTCAAAATTATAACAATTCAGAGGGAGTAGATTTACATTTTCCATTTTATGGGAGGCTCCTGCCTTCCTTAGCAGACACCTGGCTGTTCAAACCAAGACACTGGTTAAAAAAGAAAAAAGGATAAAACAGAAAAAAGGTGTTGAGCAGGCTCTAATTCAGTGTCCAGCAGCAGCTGCTGACAGCCAGGCAGGCAGGGCCCGTTGCACAGGGTGTTTTTCATGGCTGCAATCTCCTGTCGCAGCTTTTGCACAAGTGGAATTAAAAATCTTCCCTGCTTTGTGGTGAGGACAGACAGATGCTTTCCTGCTTTAATTCCTGAGTGGCCAGAACATGTTCGTTGACATTTCAGCTTGATGTTTTAATTGGCTGATTTGAATAAAACTCAGACAGGTTGTGTTGCTCCGTTTGATTTCGTGTCTCCCAGCCCAGCAGCCAACAAAAAGAAGACAGCGGGACAAGGAGGGGCGCTGACTTTTCACCTCTCTGATTCTCTCCCTGTTTTGTTGAGCTCTTAATATATTTAAATTCATGCCTCATTAAATTAGCCCTGTGTCCTGCAGGGGCTGAAGTTGCACAGAGCAATCTGAAAAAAGGGTGCCCAACATTGCTGCTAATTGTCCAGGAAAATGTTGGCTTTCAGGATTTTAATTTTATTTTTTGACTATTTTAATTTTATTTTTTGATTATTTTAAATTTGGATTTGATTATTTTAATTTTTTAATGATTTAAAATTTATTTTTGATTATTTTAATTTTAKTTTTTMATTATTTTAGGTTTATTTTTGATGACTTTACTTTTATTTTTTATTCTTTTAATTTGATTTTTTGATGATTTTAAGTTTATTTTTTTATCATCTTAATTTTATTTTTTGATTCTTTTAAATTTATTTTTTGATGACTTTAATTTTATTTTTTATTATTTTAATTTCTTTTTTTTTTTTTTGATGAATCTGTTTCTTCTTCACGTGCAGCTCTGAAGGATGTGGCACCCAGCACTTCCCAGGGGTCGTGCTACAACCCTGGAGCAGAGGATGTGGCTCCTGAGTGTTTTCCAAACTGGGCAGGTCGGGCTGGACCAGTCCTCCCCATTCCCAGCATCCCAGGGAGAAGGGAGAGGCTCCTCTGGAAGCTGTGCCTGTTCCTGTACCTGCAGCAGCAGCGCTTCCCAAAGGCTCAGGGGCTGCTCAGAAATCCCTTGAACCCAAGGAGAATGGGAAACTCTCAGGGCAGGAGGGCTGGGACCTCCCCAAAGTGGAAATTTGGGGGAATCAGCCAAGACTGGGGCAATTCTCCTCTCCTTGTCAGGAAGATGAAGGGTCAGAGGGCTGAAACCCCTGTCCTGGATTGCAGGAAAATGTGAATTCTATTCTATGTATTCTATATGAATTCTATTCCCATCTGTCAGAGCTGGGGCCGTTATCCTCTGTTCATTGGGCAGTTTTCTTTATCTCTCCCACAACCAATCCTCCCTCCAGGAGATCTCTGCTGTTCATTAATTATTAATTATCTTCTGTCCATGGCCAGGGAGTGTCCCTGCCTGGCTGATCCAATTCCACCATCCCATAGGGAGATGCTGCGCCCAGGGGAGGAGCCAAGCATTCCTACCTGGATCCAATCTGAGCTTTGGGACACCCCAGCAGCCTTTGCCCCCTGCATTGCCAGAGGAGCAGCTTTCTGCTGCCCTGCATTGCCAGAGGGAGCCCAGGCCCATCTCCAGCAGCCCTGGAGCTGCAGAGGAAAACTCCCCCCTTGTGCAGGATCCCTGCTGCAGCAGCAGCACAGCTGGCACTGCAGGAGGGCTGAGCCCCCATGGGATGGGGCTGTGCCACCCCCTGACACACGGGGGGCAGGGACTGCTCTCACTCTGCATTTTTTATTTTATTTTAATTTTTTCGAATAAAACAACTGTTGTTCCTGCTCCCATAGCTTTGCCTGAGAGCCCCTTAATTTCAAAATTATAATAATTCAGAGGGAGGGAGTTTGCATTTTTCCTTTCAAGTGAGGCTCCTGCCTTCCTTAGCAGACACCTGGCTGTTCAAACCAAGACAAATCCCCAGGAAGAATCCAGCAATAATAAACCAAGAAATGCCTCAGCTGCAGTGAGCAGAATTTTTTTGATCCATAGGTGGCTTTGATTCACAGTGACTCGCAGTAAAACTCTGAGGAGAACCAATATCCATGGATCAAATCCTGATCTGCTCCTTTTGTCAGGTTCCCATCAGAACAATTCAGTGATTGCTCAGCCTAAACTCAGAATCTGGGCTGMAACTGTGCAAAAAGGAGAAAAATTCCTGTGATACTCAGGTATTTCCTAGGCAAGTCCATAAGAAATGAGTCCTTCCTTCCCATCAATCACCTGTCAAAGTCAATTATTTCAGAGTTCCAAGACTCAGCTCCTGGAATATTGTAAGAAACAACTTTCTGAAATTTGTAATTAAAGTGCAGCTGAAATGAAAGAGCACCCAGCAGTCAGGAGAAATTGTGGCTGAGGGAATTTGTCAGTCCTGGGTATTAATTAATTGTTATTTTCACCTGGGAATTTTCATCCTGGCCTGGGCTGGAGCTGATGTCCCTGCTGGAATGTGACATCCCTTGGAGGGAGGAGTGGCCCAGGAAGGGAATTGCTTCTCTCTGGGATGGTTTGGGAGGAATCAACCTCAATCAGCTCTCAGAAAACCAGCTGGTGCTCCTCACCTTCCAGCTGGGTCCTTCCAGGATCCATCCCTGGGGTGGGAAGGACCGGTGGTCCAATGGGATGGGCCACTTCTTGGTGCTGGGCCCAAAACCCAAKTAAAATAACATTTTTCATTTGAAACACAACCAAAGCTGTGATATTAAAAACTCCCCGTGCTAAACTTCATAATAAATTTTATTTTTGGGGCGAATCTTATCCAGACACCCCTTCCTTTGCTCCCATTCAATTAAAAATTCACCCAGACAGGTAAAAATCCTATTGATTTTGGGGAGAAAAACTCCATGTGTGCCCAGGGCCAGAACTGGAGCTTGTGTGCTGCTATCTAGCAAGAAAAAGAGAATTCTTTTCTCCACGTAGCAGAAAGGAAATTGTGCTTTGCCYTATTGTTTACCCTTCCCAGTACTTTAATTTTCCCTTTGTTTAATATTTCAGCAGAAGCCATTTATCTTCCTGGATGATCAAATAAACTGGGCGGTAAAAGAACGGATATTTAATTCATTGGGAGGGGGAAAATGGTATTAAAGGCYGACCAAAGGGATCTGATTTGGAAACAGAGTCATGTGGGATTTGCTACCTCACACTTACCTCAGTGCCCGAGGGGGAGAAAAAAAAGGGATTTTTTTCTCATCCCAAYGAAAGATTTGGGATATCCTTTCCCAGCCCTGCAGTGCAGGGGGTGCAGCTCTGAAAGCTGATATTGGGCTGCTGAAAAAGGGCCCAAAAAAAGAGATCAGGGGTGTCAGGATGGGAATTTTGGGGGTATCAGGATGGGAATTAAAGGTTATCAGGATGGGGATTTAGGGGTTTCCAGGATTTGGGGATAAGGGGTATCAGGATGGGAATTCCAGGAGTATCAAGATTTGGAGATAAGGAATATCAGGATGGAAATTAAAGGCTATCAGGATGGGGATTTAGGGGTTTCCAGGATTTGGGGATAAGGGGTATCGGGATGGGAATTTCAGGGTTTATCAGGATTTGGAATTAAGGGGCATCAGGATGGGAATTTCAGGAGTCATTAGAATTTGTAGATAAGGAATATCAGGATGGGAATTTCAGAGAATATCAAGATTTGGAGATAAGGGGTATCAGGATGGGAATTTAGGGGTTATCAGGATTTAGAGATAAGGGGTATCAGGATGGGAATTTCAGGGATTATCAAGGATTTGGAGATAAGAGTATCAGCATGGTAATTTAGAGGTTATCAGTATTTGGAGATCAGGAGTATCAGGATTGGAATTTCAGAGGTATCAGGATTTGAAGATCAGGGGTGTCAGGATGGGAATTTAGGGGTTTCCAGGATTTGGGGATAAGGGGTATCAGGATGGGAATTTCAGGAGTTATTAGAATTTGAAGATAAGAGATATCAGGATGGGAATTTTAGGGGTTTATCAGGATTTGGAGATCAGGGACAGTGGGATGGGAATTTCAGAGGATATCAGGATGGGAATTTCAGGGTTATCAAGATTTGGAGATAAGGAATATCAAGATGGGAATTTCAGGGGTATCAGGATGGGAATTTGGGGGGCTGAGAATGTAGGTGTTATCAGGATTTGGAGATCAGGGGTAGTAGGATGGGAATTTCAGGGTTATCAAGATTTGGAGATGAATTTCAGGGGTATCAGGATGGGAATTTTGGAGTTATCAGGATTTGGAGGTCAGGGGTAGTAGGATGGGAATTTCAGGGTTATCAGGATTTGGAGATAAGGAATATCAGGATGGGAATTTCAGGGTTATCAGGATGGGAATTAAGAGGTATCAGGATGGGAGTTTTGGGGGTATAAGGTTGAGAATTTAGGTGTTATCAGGATTTGGAGATCAGGGATGTCAGGATGGGAATTTCAGGGTTATCAGGATTTAGAGATAAGGAATATCAGGATGGGAATTTCAGGGGATATCAGGATGGGAATTTCAGCGTTATCAAGATTTGGAGATCAGGGGTATCAGGATGGGAATTTCAGAGTTATCAGGATGGGAATTAAGGGGTATCAGGATGGGAATTTTGGGGGTATAAGGTTGAGAATTTAGGTGTTATCAGGATTTGGAGATCGGGGGTTTTAGGGTGGGAATTTAGGGGTTATCAGGTTTTGGAGTTCAAAGGGTTTCAGGATGGGAATTTCAGGGGTGTCAAGATTGGGAGATAAGGAATATCAGGATGGGAATTTCAGGGTTATCAAGATTTGGAGATAAGGAATATCAGGATGGGAATTTCAGGGGTGTCAAGATTTGGAGATGAATTTCAGGGGTATCAGGATGGGAATTTCAGGAGTTACCAGGATTTCAAGATAAGGAGTATCAGGATGGGAATTTCAGGAATTTTAGGATTTGGGAAGCACGAGGAGCTTGTTAGGACAGACTGGGTGAGTTTCAAGTGCTCAGAGGTTCCAGCAAAAGCTGCTGCCTGAAAAGGGACATTTTCCTTCAGCCCTCCACGATCTTGATCCCAGTTTTTCCATGGCTTCAGAGGGATTTTCTGGCTGGGACACCAGGCTGAGCCTCACCCCCACCGTGGCTCTGTGCCTGATGAGCTTCTCTWCCAGTTTAAAGCAGGAGCAGGTCTGACAGGACTTAAAAACCTCCTGGAAATGGGAAATTTTAGAGGCTTTTTCCCATCTAAGCTTTTTTATTGGCAGGCAGAAAGGCAGGATTCACTTCTCTCCCCACCAAACAGCTCATGGGGTGCAAATAATTCCCTTTTTCTACTTTTATTTTTCCCTACTCAGCCTTTTTCTGAGAGTTACTTAAATAGAAGGTGCTGATTTTCCCTGTGACAGCACAAATTTGTGTCAGGGTGTTCATCATCCTCCCTCTCATCATTTTCTCCTGGTTTCTTTTAGAGGAAAAATGGAAATTTAATACATAAGTGGCACCTCTTTGATTACAAACACACATAAAACCCAAAACTTTATCCCTTTCAAATKTGTTCCTTCTCCCAGTTTTGATGGAGAGGCTTTGCCTGGCAGACACAGAATTTGTGTAGCACCATCACCAGGAAAAGAGACAAATTATAAAGATGGAAACCCTTATTTCATCCCCATCTCTTTCTGCAGCAAATTGCTAAAATAAAACTCATCAAGAAATCTGCTTTGGGTATCAAAGGTCCTTTRAAAACACTTTTTCTTTTGCTCTGATCTGAATTTTTTGAGTTTGAGGAAGGATCATGCAAATTAAGAACAGGAAAGTGTAACAACACCAGGCCTTTGAGGACCAGCCTTAATTTTTCCAGCATATCTCACCTAACCACAGGAATATTTTTTCCTGTGAAGGAGCATTTAAATATTTATTTGAAAATGGTGAAGTGCCTTCCTATAAAGACACAAATCATTGTTTGAGTTGGCAGGRCTGAGAGTGAAGAAAATACCTAAATGTGGTTCAGATATTGCCATTTATTATTTTTTATGAGAAAAAAAAATGTACCCTGAAAGAAGCCCTCGAAATACTTGATTAGTTTTGGGAGCAGGCTGTGGGTAAAAAACCACTGTTGCTTTATCAAGTTTTGGAGAGTAAGAGATAAACTTGACCAGAATTCATGGATCTATGTATGTTTTATGCTGGATATAGAATATTTTAATTTTTTTTWATGTTTTATAGACTCAGAGCCTGGTGTTTCTTATGTTACAATATCAGTGGTTGACGTTTTGGGGTTTCATTCAATCACTGTTGTGSTTTGAGTTTAGAAAATCTGATTTTCTGTGTGAAATCTCTGGAGTTTAATAAGGAACTTGAGCTCTCATCATCATCATCTTGATGAAGGCTTTCTGGTCAGGATCTGCTCWGAAATAAATGTTGCCCACCCAGGGTCATTGTGCCATGAACTTTTAATTTTTTTTTTTTT
>NDFG01000090.1:580493-591736 GCA_002167245.1 Sporophila hypoxantha
GGCAGTCGCTCAATTTGCCACAGCCCATTTGGGCAGGAACCGTCTGTTTGCCTTCTCTCTCTCTTTGGAGCATTTGGACACGTCAGGCTGGGCACTGAGTAACTAGGTCTTCAGAAGGTGTTCCAGACTTGCTGGCGTGCCCAGTACGGGAACGACGCATGCTACCTACTTGTTCTCTGAGCGACGCCCGAAAGAGTGGAACAAAGGCTGGGTTGGATTCCTAAAGAGGACGGGCCCCAGGATGTCTGAAAGAATGAGACTGAGACTTCTCTGATGTTCGGTCTTCAGGTTGTTTATTTTTATCTTTTACAAAATTTCTCCTTGCCAGACAGAGGTCTGTCCAGCGGGCAGCCAACACGTTCTCCCAGCCACTCCACGGGGCCGCGTGTCGTTCTTTCGTAATACTACAAAATTACGTATAAGTCTATATTTACCTTTTACTTTTCCCATACCCATCACCCAGTTAGACAGTGAACCGTTCTATCCCAAATCCCAATCCCAGGTGCAACATCAAAGCAGAATGGAGAACAAGAAAGAAGAAAAAGAACATCAAAGAAGGACGAGACACGCCCTGTTCCTCCATCTTGTTTCCCATTTACGTAATTACTAAAAAATGCCTTAAATACTCTACTTTTTTACACCTGTGACAACGTTATAAATAAACCCCCTTTAACCGTGTTGACTCTTCCTACGCCTTCTACCAAACTTGCATTCACTTGCAGGAGTCAAAGTCCAACCAACCAAGTGTCTCGGGCGTTCATGCTCACGAGGTCTCCGTCGAGCCCCCGAGTGAGGTCTCAGCTCCCGACCGTGGGTTCTCGGGATACCTCCTCAATCCGGGAGTGATGTGTCAAGAGTTCCACAGGCAGGGCAGCACCATTTCCAATAGGCCGCAGAATTCCCTGGCTCCTGCACTGGATGGTCCTTGGCCAGAGCTGAGCTGCATCTGCCCCTCCCAGCCATATCGGAGCGACTGGGGGGGACATTTCACACTTTGCCATGGAATCCATTTATTTTTGTCGATGGGGATCATGTGATGACTCCACCTTTTCTGCTAGTGCAAGCCTTGCGTGCCTCCTGCCTGACATTGTCCGACAGCCCCTCTATGTCTTGTTCCCTGTTACACACTCACACACAAAAGAAATTTTCTTCCTGCTCTTTCTTTCCAGAAATTGGGAAGACTTGACGCTTTTTTTTTTGTTGTTTGTTGTTTGTTTTGTTTTTTTTCTCCTTTTCTCATGGTCTTTTTGAGTGAGCTGGGGATTTTTCATGCTGTAGCAGGGGCTGGACATTCCCTTTTGTTTCAGCAGCACTGGGTGATGGATTACATTTTTAATTTGCGCGTTGAGCTTTCCAGAAAAAGGGGAGCTCCCACTAGAATTATCTAGAATAACAACACTCTGCATTGACAGGAATTAAATAACTGCAAATGGAACAGGGCTATATTAATTGCTACCAAGATGCTTTGTTTGCTCTGCCTCCAAAAGCCCCAGCCTCAACGAAAGCTTTGGGTTGGGGTTTTTATTTTTCTAATGTCGATTGTTCCCATCTTTCCTTCCAGCAAAAAGTGATGAAATTTGTAGGATTTCAGCCTTCTGGAGAAGTTTCATCCGCAGAGTGTTTTCAAAGAATAACACATTTGTTTTGACAGGGAGACACGTGACTGGCTGCAGACAGCACCAGCCTGGGGCAGCTCTCGTCCCACAGCACGAAATCTCGAGCGTGGGCTCACTGCCGGCTCTCTGCCTAAAGCCTGCTCAGAATATTTTGCTTTCCCCTTTTTTTTTATTTTTCCCTAAGAAATTTATCAATGTCACTGAGCATGCAGCTATCCTTACAGAAGTAAGCAGATTGTGAGTGGTTTCTTTCGCTGCTGTATTTTTTATTTTTAGCTTGTAATATGAAAGGGAAAAGCAAAGGAAAAAAGAAATTTTAACACACAAAATTATCCAACAATTTCAGCCAATGGAAAACCCATTTTTTTCCTTAAGAAATGAGAAGTTGGAAATGTTTTTGGGCTTTTTTCTTTTCTTGATTTATTCCAAACATAGCTAATTCTCCTCTGTTCCTGAATTTATTGCAGGAATTTTTCACTTTCCTACATCTTAAAGTTGATTTTTGGCCTTCTCTTGGTAAGAATGTTCATCTCCTGGGTCTTTTTAGCTTCCTGAACTTGAAATATCCTTCTAATCCCACATCAACTTCAAATTATCTTGTGAATGTTCTGGGGAGAAGGAAAGGGGAAAAAGAGAAAAGGAAAAGAAAAGGAAAAGAAAAGGAAAGGAAAGGAAAGGAAAAGGAAAAGAAAGAAAAGGAAAAGGAAAGGAAAGGAAAGGAAAGAAAGGAAAGGAAAGGAAAGGAAAGGAAAAAGGAGAAAGGAAAGGAAAAGGAAAAAGGAAAGCCTGGTTTATTCAGCCTGGCAGTTTCAGGGCAGCCCTTGAAAGGGTAAAAGCCTCCATGGATCTCTCATCCCTTGGCCTCACTCCCAGCTGGGCTTGGCTGAAAACCCTCCATGCCTACGTTGGAGATTTAGGGAAACAGCACATGGGGATGTCAAGTGCTTGTTGAGAAATCCAAGCCAGGCTCTCTGTGTCCTGGTGTTCCTCTCCCATTCTTGCACATCTGGGGCTTTGTGCACCCGTTCCTGGAGGAAGGACACACGCTGAAACACAGAGAGGCAGGCAGGAGGAAAAATTCCTCTCTGCCACAGTGGAGGCTGTGCAGAGAACGGGACAGCCCAGACCTGCAACCTCTTCCAGTCTCAAGAGAGGCAGCACAAAATCGTGTCACTGCCCTGGCGGTGCACTCTGCCACGCCTGCATGACAGCCCTCTCTTTTCAGCCAAAGAGTGTTCCTGAGTGGCATCATTGTTGGTTTGATACAGCACCTGGGAAAACTGATGGTTCTGCTGTTTAAAACTGTTTGATATTTGAAATTCCACACGTGTGTGGATAATTTTCATGTGTGTGAGCCCCCTGTGAGATTTGTCAGGGTTAAAACTGTGTCCAGGCCCTGAATGACATCACAAGATGCTCTTTTGATTTGCTTTATTTTGGGCAATATTTGATTATTAATTTATGTATTTTTTATATATTATAAGAAGCAATTTCGTGTGTAGGAAGGTCCTATGAGTACATGGGTTTTAGTGCGATGGATGAGATTCTTAGAGGGTTGGGATGAGCTCTGGAAGGGCTGACAGCAGCCTGTGGGCATGAGCTCTGGAAGGTGCTGGAAGAGGCTCTAGGAATGGTTGGTGATGGCTCTGGATGGGCTGGGATAGGCTCTGCAGGGAGTATAGATGAGCTTCTGGAGGGTTGGATGAGCTCTGGAAGGGTGTCCTGCCCATGGCTGGCGGCTGGGGTGGCACTGGATGACCTTTGAAGATCCCTTCCAGCCCTGCCTATTCCATGATCCTCTCGGTGGAGCTTTCCCTCCTTTGCATGAGCACCTAAATCCCATAAATCTTGATTAATTACAGCAACTTCATTAATGAAACCCCTCATGGGTGCAGCATCACCAGGAGGATGCCTGCACTGGAGGAAGCATGTAGAYACCAATACAAACTCAACCCACTGAAATTTTTTTAAGGAAAAAGCAGTGGACACCAAGGGGAAAGGTGTGAGACCTTCACGGGACAGGTGTTTAAATCCTCCATTTTTATCAGCATTTCCCTCATTTTTARCAGKYTTTCCCTCATTTTTACCAGKYTTTCCCRCATTTTTARCASCATTTCCRCCATMTTTATCAGCATTTCTCCATGGCTCCTCAGTGTGGTGCTGTGGGATGCTCTACTGGAGAAAAGGAATCCCACGCCGGGAGGTGGCACCTCCAAAKACGCTGTGGTGACATCAAATTCCCTCTGCCCACCTCCAGCAGGTTCAGCCAGAGGCTGCTCCCTTTGATGCAGGAATTTATCTATAAATACTTAATTCCTTTAACTTCTTCTCACAGACAGGATCAGCGGAGTCAAGCAGTTAAGTCAATCCCTCACGTTGTGCTCCAAATCCTGGGCAGGAAATTCCCTTTGTGTTCCAATCCCAGCCTGAGCACATCAGCTTTAACCAGTGTTTTTATATTATTATTAAAAAAAAGTAATATATATATATATACATACATATATATATATTTGTTTTAAATATATATATATTAATATGAATAAGTCCTGAGCACATCAGCTTTAACTAGTATTTTTATATTATTATTTTAAAAAAGTAATATATATATATGTATTTGTTTTAAATATATATTTATAATATGAATAAGTCCTGAGCACATCAGCTTTAACCAGTATTTTTATATTATTATAAAAATATATATAATATATAATATATAAATTTTTTTATATCTCGATATTTTTAATATTAATAAGTCCTGAGCAGGTCAGCTTTAACAAGTATTTTTATATTAATATATATTCATATCTTTTTATATATTTTAATATCAATAAGTCCTGATCACATCAGCTTTAACCAGTATTTTTCTATAAATAAATATATTTCTAAAGTATTTTTTATATTAATAAGTCATCTCCTTTTATAATTGCTAATTAGCAGCACAAAATACTTTCTGCAGCTTATAATGCACTTAGTTCCCCTTTAACCACAGAGGAAAAAATCCCCATTTTTTCAGCACTGCTGRCTTTTTTCTCACCTGTTTGTTTTCTGCAGAGCATGAACACATTTCTCCCCAAAATCACCAACTCCATTTTAGTGCCCTGACAATAATTAAGAGACAATTCCAGTTGGCTGGGGAGGCCAAATCTTCTCCCAAATGCTACAGTGGGGGCTGAAATGTCTGTTCCAGGTTTCTCTTTCAGATTTCTCAAAGCAAGGCTCATTTGAGACCACAGCTGCTGAGTTTTTGTGAAGATTTTGGGGAAAACCCCACTCTGTGACCCAGCAGCAGCAACCACCCTCCAGCCCCAGCTCAACCCCGCAGAATAAATCCCCAATAATGTTATTTTCTCTTTATTCACCTGGGATTTAAACAGTTTGAGCTATCCCAGCTCGTTTTAACTGTTATTTTCTCTTTATTCACCTGGGATTTGAACTATCCCAGCTTGTTTTAACTGCCACAGGCCGTGGGTGCTTGGCCAAAAGGAGGAAGAGGAGACAGAACCTCTGAGGATGGAGGACAGGAGAGACACAACAGAGGGGACACAGCAAACAGAGCCCACACCTCTGTCATGTGGGATTAAAGCTCCCAAATCCCCTTTCAGCCACCAAAACCCCAACTCCACCTCCTGCCTGTCCTGTGAGTGTTCTTAGTGAAGGAACAATTGCAGAAAGGCCACACTCAGCCAACAAAGGGTCCCTGGAATRCTCCAGTGTGTCATTCACAAGAAAACCTCTCATTCTTGGAGATTACTCCATGACCTTAGAAGAATTAACTAGGTCAGCGAGGAAATCCACTTCAGCTTGGACTTCCCTCTCTTTCAATGATCTTGACATTGGTTCTGAGTCGTATTTTTGTGGCCTAATTGACTGGTTTGTTATCTCCCACTCTCAACATTTCCATGCTGAGATTTCTCYTATTTTTGATGTAGAAACTTCTAGCCCTGCATTGTGGACTTCTGTGACTGCACAGTCACGAGCTTCTCCTATTTCTTTATGTATGTATTTCTTTCTGACACCACATCCTGAGCCTCCAGTGTTGTCCCCTATCAGCTGTCACTGAAGACAACTCAGCTAAAGGTCACTCCAGAAATAAGATTTTCTGAGCCCTCTCCAGGACACCTTTGGAGGTCACTGCTTTGGCATCTGCTCACTCAGTCCTGCAGGAGTTGGGTTACCCAGGGCTCCTGTTGCTCCTCCAAGGTGCTGCCAGCCTGGAAGGGCTCCTTGGGGCCATGATGGGCCAGGCAGGTGACAGTGACAGGCCCTGATGGGCCGGGCAGGTGACAGTGACAGCACAGAGCAAGGCCAGCACATTTCAGCGCCTTTTCAGGACGGTTAACAAGCACCTGCCCCTCTCACATCACCAATCTACAGCCACAAAAATTCTCCAAATCCTTCCTTTTCCCTGTCCTAGGGAGGATCCTTCCTCTTCTCACCCCTAAGGAGGCCTGGCCTGGTYCTACTCTAGGAGATAGCCACAATTCAGGGATTGAGGGGGACAAACTTTGTCCCATGCGGTTCCCTTGCACATTTCAACACCTTTTCAGCAAGGTTAACAAGCATCTGCCCTTCTCACATCACCAATCTACAAAAACTCTTCAAATCCTTCCTTTTCCCTGTCCTAGGGAGGCCTGGCCTGCTGCCACCCTGGGGACAAACTTTTGTCCCACACTGTTCCTTTGGACATTTCAACGCCTTTTCAAGAAGGTTAACAAGCACTTGCCCCTCTCACATCACCAATCTACAGCCATGAAAACTCTCCAACTCCTTCCTTTTCCCTGTCCTAAGGAGGATCCTTCCTCTTCCCTGTCATAAGAAGGCCTGGCCTGCTGCCACCCTGGGGACGAGGGGGACAAACTTTTGTCCCACTCGGTTCCCTTGCACATTTCAACACCTTTTCAGCAAGGTTAACAAGCACCCACCCTTTTCACATCATCAATCTACAAAAACTATCCAAATCCTTCTTTTTTCCCTGTCCTAGGAAGGATCTTCCCTTTTCCCTGTCCTTGGGAGGCCTGGCCTGCTGCCACCCTGGGGACGAGGGGGACAAGCTTTTGTCCCACACTGTTCCCTTGCACATTTCAACACCTTTTCAAGAAGGTTAACAAGCACTTGCCCCTCTCACATCACCAATCTACAAAAACTCTCCAAATCCTTCCTTTTCCCTGTCCTAGGGAGAATCCTTCCTTTTTCCTGTCCTAGGGAGGCCTGGCCTGCTGCCATCCTGGGAGGTGGCCACAGTTCAGGGAATGAGGGGGACAAATTTTTGTCCCACTCGGTTCCCTTGCACATTTCAACACCTTTTCAGCAAGGTTAACAAGCATCTGCCCCTCTCACATTGCCAACCTACAAAAACTCTCCAAATCCTTCCTTTTCCCTGTCCTAGGGAGGCCAGGCCTGCTGCCACACTGGGAGGTGGCCGCAGTTCAGGGATTGAGGGTGACAAACTTTGTCCCACATGGTTCCCTTGCACATTTCAATGCCTTTTCAGCAAGGTTAACAAGCACCTGCCCCTCAATCTGCAAAAACTCTCTAAATCCTTCCTTTTCCCTGTCCTAGGGGGAATCCTTCCTTTTCCCTGTCCTAAGGAGGCCTGGCCTGCTGCCACCCTGGGAGGTGGCCACAGTTCAGGGAATGAGGGTGACAAACTTTGTCCCACATGGTTCCCTTGTGGAAAGCTGGGCACAAGGAACTCTGAGACGGAAACTGATCTCTGATTGAACCTGATCTCTGATTAACACCCTCATCACCATGCCTCAGGATTCAGCTTCTCTATTTTTCAGATCCTTACAGTGGAGGTACAGGAGGAGAAGCTGAATAATTCCATTCTATGATGGACGATTGTGGAGGGTGCTAATGCCTCAGGATTTTAGCTGTGATATTTTTCATCTATTTGTAACCCTGCAGTTCTTCAGCGTGTAACTCTAAACTCCATGTACAGTGTGAGCTGCTGCTTTCCCATTTTGGACAGACACAACAATTCCTCTCCAGGCCTGGCAATCAAGGACACCTCACTGCCTCAGGCCCCAGAGATGGAAACAAAAGTGAGTTGGGGACGGCAAACTTGGGGTGAATGACTTCATTACCTGGAGCTGTAATTGGAAAATGAACCCCCAGCATGCAAATTGACCAAACTTATAAAAGTGTCAAAACCCATGACCTGTTGTCCATTTTGGGTGGGCTTTGTCTGCCCTAAATGTACCTGAAGGCCCTTCAATAAACAAAACCACCTTTTATTCTCTTAATTTTGTCTGGTCTCTCTTTTTAAGTAGCCCCAAAAAGTCATCAGCAGAAATGGAATAATTGAGCTGGTGGAAATGGAATAACTGAGTGTGTGTTGGCCAGGCCAGAGGGGACATGGTGGTGATGTTTTAGGATATTTTTCATCTATTTGTAAACCTGCAATTCTTTGTATAACTCTAAACTTTGTATAACTCTAACTCATTGTATCCTGCAGTTCTTCAGTGTGTAACTCTAAACTCCGTGTCCAGTGTGAGCTGCTGCTTTCCCATTTTGGGCAGGCACAACAATTCCTATCCAGGCCTGGCAATCAAGGACACCTCACTGCCTCAGGCCCAGAGATGGAAACAAAAGTGAGTTGGGGGAGAAAACATGGAGTAAATTAGTTCATTACCTGTAATTGGATGATTAACCCCTGATATGTAAATGGACCAAACTTAMAATTGTCTGAAAAACTCGTGCCATTGTCCATCTTGGGTGTGCCACTCAGAGGCTTCTGGCTGCCCAAGGTGTATTTATTGAAGGCCTGCAATAAATACCCATTTTTATTCTCTTAATTTGGTTTAGTCTCTGGTTTAGCAGCCACTCCAAGGCCCAATGAGCTCCCAGAGAGCCCAGCCCAGAGCCAGGCAGGTTTYAACCCTGCCCAGCACCATCTGTGACTTCCTGCAGCTCAGGTGCCACCTGCCAGGGCAAAGAACACGACCTGAGATTTGTCCCCTGGCGTCACCTGGCATGAAATGGGCCAGTTCTGGGTCAAGGTAGGGTTCTTGGAGGTAATTAAGGCACAGCCAGCTCCTGGAATAAATCTCCATGGCAGCAGCTCCTGCTCCACAATGGTTTCCAGCAAGCTGGGAAGTCARGTGGTGATTCAGATTTGTCACCCCAAGACAGAAATAATGATCCCAATAATGACCTGACTGAACTGATCTTTTTTTTTTTTTTTTTTGTATTGTTTTTATAGTCTGAGCCTCCCAAACCTTGCATTTCCAGGCCTTGTTTACAGGAGTATTTCAGGCACAACATCTGTTACTCACGCTAAGCATGGCCCTGCACATGTATTGCCATTTTAGGGCAGCAGAAAGATCTATCTGAAATTAAAAAGCCATATTTAGCTCCAGCTGAATCAAGCAGCCAGCTAATATTTTGTATATTTATGGAAGAATACTGGGAAATTGGGGTAAAGATTATTTCAGATGCAAACAAACAAGTAAACAACGATCCTAGAGCCAGACAAGAACATTTCTTTCCTGCATCGTGACATTATTTTTATGTCATTTTGGTTTCATGAGGCTGATATTTTATTAAATCCCTTTAATGGCTGCTTATTYTGGGCTGTATTGAGGGCCTTCCTCCCTGCCCTGCACATCCACAGGAAGAAAACCTGGAGTGAGGTATCAGTCAGGATTTGGTAATTTCACAAAAGAAGGAATTTCAGCAGCTCATCCATGGAGCAATTTTTTGGTATCTGCTGGTAGCTGGAAACTTTTTCAGCCCTCCCAAAAAAGGAGTTTGTAAGAAAGAATCAATTTTGTGCTCATTTCATTCCCACAAGGTGCACATGGAACAACTCTCAGCATGTTCTGCACACACAGCATTTATCCAASAGCTTCCCAAAGCCTCTGGACAGATTTTCTATCCCCAAAATCCACTAAATCAGGGCCTTTCCAATCAGAAATGGGGCCACTTCAATCCTGAAAACACTGGACCAGGACTCACCTCTRCGCAGGACACCACAGGCTGTGCTCTTGGGAATGGAATTAATAGAAATTAACCCCATGCAGGTGATAATTAATGAGCTAATGAACATTTAGTGCTGTGCAAATGAGGKAGAGTGGACCCAGGTGTTGCTGGTGGTCCCAAAAAAATCCTTCCACCCCAAACTGTTCATCATCCTTTGAAGTCCAGGTGCCCAACACTCCTGAGCTGGGCCCTCTGAGCTGCCTGGGAGATAAAAACCTTCAGTTCCTGCAGCTTTTCTGGGATAAAAAGCAGCCAAATGCTCTCAGGCTCCTGTGCCACAGGTTCCTGGTGTTTCCATGCCTAATAAAAACTCTCCTCCCCCTGCTCTGCAAACAGCTCTGAGCTTTTTATTGTTCTGCAGAACCAGAACCGTGCCATAAAGCCTGGGGAGGCTGGGGATCAATTTCCTCCTATTGATTTTGGAAGAAAAGAATTGTTCCTTTCATATTTTGGCTTGATTTGCAGCCCAGAAGAAATGGGATGCCCATGACTCAGCCCCATTCTTCAGCAAGAATCCCCATTAGATAATTCATCCCCCTAAGAATTACAGCTGCTGAGGCTTAATTAGGATTAATTTCTGCCCTCCCTTCYAGTGGATTAAATTGAATATTTGCAAGTGTTTTAATCCTTTTGAGATAAAACAACTGGGAAGTGTCTGGAGTGTGGATCTGTGGTGAATTAGAGGGAAATAAGTCTGTTTTTATTGAGGGGATGTTGTTAATGACAGGCAAAGATTACTGTCAAGTAAAAGATTAACATTTCATATCCTATGGAGGGAGCTGGAAAAKTTCCTGGAAAAAAGTCAACAGCAGCACTTTTAAAAGGGAAAATCAGGATCATTACAGCYAGTCTGCAGACAAACTTGGGTATTTTTATTGTACATGTTTTTATATATTTAGATAATATTAGATCTATTTTTATCGTATTAAAGAACCCCTTTAGGGAGGTCAATTAGTCCTGTCTTAATTAAATCCTGAATGAGGTTTGGAGTCCCACCAGTGCCTGGTGTTAATTAAAACCCCTTGGGGGGACAAGAAGGCTCAGCAGAATCTCAGGTAGCTGAAATCCAGCTTTAATTCCAAATCTCCACTTCAGCCCTGCTGCCTTTGGGGCAGAATTCAGAGCCAGGGACTGGAGGAATTCTCAGGGATTGCTGCAGAGGTGGGCTGAGAGTAAAAAATGACAAGCAGGGTTTGTACTTTGGAAAATCACTTTGTTTGTGCATTTTCCAGCTGAGTTTCATGTGGCAAACACTTCTCTGTGTGAATATCTGCAAGAAGAATATCAGAATATCAACAGTTCTCCTCCTCCTGCCTCTGCTGTTCAAAATGCTGCTAAAATTGCTCAAATTTTGGAGAAGAGAGCTGCTATAAAAGGTAATTCAAGCAGGTYTTTTAAAAAGTCAGTCCAGTATAAAAACACTGGAGACAGAGCCTGTGTTTTATCACATTTGTTGCAGAACGAGACAAACCAGCACAATATTTATTACAATTCCATGGATAATAAATCCCATCKATGGCCTGAGGGGGTCAATCATAAACCCCAAATTTCCCTCCCCTCCTGGGCTGGCAGAGCTCAGCTAAAGCCACTCCCAAAATCACAGGAGGCCTTTGCACCATCGGGGGATTCGGGGATTRCTCYGGG